>JAQGBT010000980.1:0-37934 GCA_034698585.1 Disparrhopalites patrizii | reverse complement strand
TTTTTATATTTTCGTTCCTTATTTTTTATCATTTGTCTCCATTTTGCTGTTCTCTTTCTCTGTTTGCCTTTCTTATAGCTGTTTTATTTCTCCTTGTTTTCTGTCTCTGTTTGGCTTTCGCTTTTCTCTATTTTTCTATATATTTTTGTCTTTCTCCTTTCTCTAATTTTCTGCAGTCTTTCTCTCTTTTTCTTTAAATTTTTGTCTTTCTCCTTTCTCTAATTTTCTGCAGCCGTTCTCTTTTTCTTTATATTTTATTATTTCTCGTTTCTCTAATTTTTTGCAGTCTTTCTCTTTTTCCATCTTTTATTTCCATATTCGATCATCTTCCCTTATTATCATTTCAATCTTTCTACTTTCTCTCTTTATTTTTCTCTATTATTTCAATTTGTAGATCCTTTGTCTGGTTTGTCTTTTTCCGATCTCTTTTATTTCTATTTTGTATTTATTACTTTTCCCCTGTAATGCTTTCTGTCTCTGAATTTCGCCTCTCATTTGTTTCTCTCACGTACTTTCTCAACGATTTGCTAGTAGTATCCATTTTCTCTCCCTCTTACTCTTCCAAACTACATATTTATACTCCTTAAATTTTTCTCTTCATCCCCTCTTCCCTTGTCTCAATATGATCTCGTTCTCTCTCAATTTTTATACCACTTTCCTCCGCGAAAAACGACCCAAAACGAAGCATCCAAATGAAAATACCCCCCCCCAAAATGAAGACATACCGGAATTCTACATGAATACATTTGTCCTTGAAAAATCCCGTGCTCATCCACTTTTATGGGGAAACCCGGGAAAAAATGAGGTGTCTGTATGTATCTCCCCATTGCATATGCACGTACATATAGATATATCATGGGGATTCACATATGCATATTTGCGAAAGTATGTATATGTATGCCTCAATGCCTTCTTATCATGAGAAGAGTAATCCAGAAGGAAATGCAAGTGAAATATGAAAGCGTGGATGTAAAAATGGGAGAAGATATTACCTTCTGCATGCATAAATGAGCATTCATGGTATGCATGTGTATATGTAGATATGGCTATAGTATGCTTATTGTTAT
Source organism: Disparrhopalites patrizii (assembly GCA_034698585.1). Lineage (NCBI taxonomy): Eukaryota > Metazoa > Arthropoda > Collembola > Symphypleona > Sminthuridae > Disparrhopalites > Disparrhopalites patrizii. Next base: position 36,867 of record JAQGBT010000980.1, on the reverse strand, counting down.
AGATATGTGTTGCTACACACAGATATGCATCTTACCCCAATGAGAAGAAAGACTGGGAGGATGAAGGAGATGAGCATTCCTTTCTCAATCGACATCCAGCAATAGCGGTGGGTCTCGTAGCCGTTGGGATTTATCACATAGCTCATCTGCAAACCAGACAGAAATATGTATGTATAGCATTATATTGTCATTGTTCTATATACATACATATATTCATGAGTACATGTGTTCAGGTATAAAAGGCGGGGAAAGGAAGTTTTTTTTTTCATGTTAATTTCTACAGACGTACTCCAGTGTGTTTATTTTTAATTATTTCCCCTTTTATTATTATTCTCTCAGCTCGTTCAAATTAAAGATGAAATGGTCTGGCCATCCCATTTAATTCCTGGCAGTACGAGCTGGATAATTGTTTATACACATGTACGTACATTATAATAACACATGTGCACAAATATTACATTTAATACAGGGAATCACCATCTGCAGAGATTCATTTTTCCCACTCGGTGCGCGAGGCTAATTATTTTAAATATTGTTTCATTATCTCCACCTTGCATTTTTAGTGTATGTATATAATGTAATTATTTGTCATTAAACACCTACAAATTCATGGACAAAATCCTTAATTAGCTGCGGCGGTAAAATTTAAAAACAAACCTGCAGTTGCACCTAAAAATGTTTCAGAAAAATTGACTTAAGTTATGCTCATTATTTTTGCATGTACGAATTTTTGCAGTTTTTTTTGCCATTTATGTTGACATTCGCCATTGTTTTAACGGGAGAAAATGACGGAAATTAAAGACGAGAATTTTGTTCATGTGTGCCACGGGCGAATTAATTTGTTATTCTGTAGAATATTGCCTGCAGCCATTTCACGTCAACGCTCCTTCACAGAGAGAAGTTCAGCTCGATAGTCTTTTATTGTTATCCATAAAAAGTTACGTCATTATTACATAAAGCCTTGTATTTAATAAGGCGCCCATGGCCAGAGGAAAATATTGGTAGAGACTCCAAATTAGTATTTATTCACGAATATTTAGCCTGGAGGGGATTTTATTTTACGTAAGACCATTATCCTCCGCTTACGTCAGGGAATCCCAGCCTTTGATGGTGGTCGGGGTAATGATGCTCTTTTATGTGTGATTATTAAAAGGGAACTCCGAATAAATATAATATGTATGCACATATGTAGGTATAATATACGGAATACCTAATAATATTTATATGAGGAACTACTAACGATTTCATTTCCTGGAATCTCTTTCGCAATTTATTGGCAGAGACCCTATTACTTATAAATATACGTGTACGCAGAGCAGAGTAAAATTATACTGTTCAAATCCCGATTCTGGTAAATAATGATTTTGTATGCAAGCAAAAGAGATTAAAGGAGGAAAAATAGCAATATCCACAGATGGGAAGAGTAAATATCGATACATTTTGCGCTCTCACATATGTACATATAGATTTTAATCCTTCATGGCCTGAGGTTGTGCAGGCACGGAATGGAGGAAGTACTCAATATACATTTTGTTAGCTGGGTTCTGGAGTAATTAGGCCAGCTGTTTTGGAGCGAGGGATTACATGGAGAGCATGGAAATTGCAGCTTTTTTATAATGGCTTCGAAAAGGAAAATGAGGATGGTGACTGGGAGGAGGAAGGGAAATATTACATGGAGGATTGCAGATAAAACAGATGCAGAGAATAAAAAAAGCACGCGGCAAGAGAGAGAGCAAAGCGAAATCAAGAGAAAACGAGAAGAGAAACGGAAAGGAAGAAAGAAAGAAAAATGCCGAAAATGCTAAATGAGCAAACGAGATGAACAGAAACAAGAAAAAGAAAGTAGAGAGCAGATAAGTGGGGCAAAATAAAATAAGGAAGACGAAAAAGGAATAAGAAAAAGGAAGTAAAGATAAAACAAAAGACTGAAAAGCGAAAACACGAGACTGAAAAGAGACAACAAGAGACTGAAGAGAGAGAAAATTATGAAAAAAGAAAGCAAAGATAACACAAGAGACAGGAATGAGAAAGATAACGATAAAAAGCAGAGAAAAAAGAGAAGAGAAAGATAACGATAAAAAAGCAGAGAAAAAAGAGAAGAGAAAGATAACGATAAAAAAGCAGAGAGAAAAAAGAGAAAGGTAACGGTAAAAAAGCAGAGAGAAAAAGAGAAGAAAAAGATAAAGAAAGACGAAAAAGCAATGGCAAAACAAAGAGAAAGTAAACAGAAAGCTAAAAAATTGGAAAGACATAAAACACGAGAGAAAACAAGATAAAGGTACAAGAAAGAAGAATATTAGAAAAAAGCAAGAGAAAAGTAAAGCAAATGAGAGAAGAAAAAGTTAGTAAAAAGCGAAATCAACGACAAAAATACAAATAAACGAAAAATCAGAAGGAAAAAACCAAATACCAAGCGGCACAATTCGATGTGTACGAACACAATACGAACATAAATGAATAAATGCGAATGTTGGGCGTTCCCAAAAACAGGCTAAATCACTGCCCAATAAGGATAAAAATATGTAATATCACAGAATCGACAATATAAAATGTACAAAAATGGACCAAACAACGGGCGAAACAAAGGTTAAAGCCCAATTAGGAATTTCGAAATTCCTGTGGATTATTGCATACGTTAATGCATTTGGGCAGTAATTTCATCCTCCCATAATAACCATACAATCTACCCCTTCACTTCCAATGAACAGAGGAAAATTGTGCCCCGAATTTACGACCACAGAATGCGCCTCACAGGGCGACAATTCCCTGAGTGTGTCGGTGCACTTGAGGAAAATGATTGGGGGATAAGTACCTATTAATTCCCCTGGTTTTAGTCCCTTTTGGAGTCGGAATATTCCCATACTTACTCATAATAATCACGCCCAAATAACAATGGTCTAATAATAATCATTGTGACTGTGTGACTCCTCCGACTCAAAAAGGGATTGGGGTATGTCCCATGTTTTTTGCACGTGCTGAAAATAATTTATATTTTAGATCCCATTATCCCCTTCTCAAAGACGCATTTACAGGGAACCATAGGTACATATTTGCCTTGCATATTAACTTGAATACATACACAGATAATTATGTATGCATATCACTATACTGTAGCTACTTTCTACCGAGCCACCGCACCAATGCACGTACGTACTACATGCGAAGGATATTATGGCTTTTTAATAATTAAATGGGAGGAAGTGAGAGCGATAATTTGCATACATTAATGGCATCCCAAGCCATGTAATGAGCAGGGGATCATTCCCAGTAATTAGCACAAGGACAATTACTGCGGAGTGTAGAGGAAAGTGTGGGGGGAGATGATAAGAGAGGGAATTCTACATTTTAGCTAACGAAATCCACCATTTTCCCTGAGGATGTATGTCCAAAAAATTAATTTGCCGCCAAAAACGTGTAACGTGAGAGCGCCGGAGCATCACAGATTTTTAGGCAGGGTCTAACACTTGTAATTAAGGATTAATTTCCGGATTAAGGATTACGAGATGTATCTTTTGTTTTGGCGACATTGACGGTTAAAACAAAATCGGATGATGGAAAATGGAAGTTAATCGAATTAATCGAATTAATTGTTGGAAGGAGAACGCCAGTGATGGTTGCACAGTGTATAGAATAAAAAGAGAGAAAGAGAGAGAGAGAGAAAGAGAGAGAAAGAGAGAGAAAGAGAGAGAGAGAGAAAGAGAGAGAGCAAACGAGAGAGAGAAAGAGAGAGAGAAAGAGCAAGCGAGAGAGAGAAAGAGAGAGAGAAAATGCAAATCATAGAAACATCTGGAGCTTCTTTGGCTTTCCCCGCCGAAATGGGAGAAGAAAGCAGAAGAGAAATCTAGGAGGTGATCATGTCGCACATGAGGACAATTTCATGAATGTACCACTTTCACTTTTCCATTTCCTTTCACGAGTCCCAGGACGACGGGATGTAGTCTTTATTTTAGTGCTTTATTTTTTTAGTATCGAGGAACTAATTGTGAAAACATTTAAAAATCCCCCCGTCCCTACAGTGGCAATGCAATTCCAGGGAGGAGATGCTCCGTACTCGGTAGTGCACTCTGACTAACTGGAAGAACGCAGGGACATTTAAGCTTCTCCCATTCGTGTGCTTTCATCACCAAAAAAAACGACACGAGGGATTGCGTGGGCTGGTGGCAATTTGGAGATGAGGAAGTTTTCTGTTGTAGATATACACTACCTTTTTAATTATCCTTTCTCGCAGAAAACACTACGACTCAATGCTATTAAGTGCTCGTTTAATAATTAATTACAAACTAATGTACTTGCAGACCATGTGAAATAAATGTAGACGGGAGCCTCTCTTACGTCTTTGCTGGCCCTCCCCGTCAACTTCGGGAGACTCGGAGGATCTTGGAGAGTGCTGAGGAAGTGCCAGTTAATGTTAAATTATTGAGCTAAGATTTCTTTGGAATTGCGAGAAAATAACCTGGATTGTACACATCATGCTTCTTCCCAATGGCCTGCCAAGTACTTTCTGCCGGAGCTGGGATCTCCGCGGAGAATCCGCCGGCATACTTCTGCCCCTTGACGGGCTCCCATCCCAGACATTCCTCCGACGAAATGGAGAAAGCCACCGTGAAGTACACTTGTGGGACTTAATGTGTCCACAAAATGGTGCGATGGGAGATCGGGAAAAGTTTTTTTTTTATGGAAATCCTCCATGATTTTCAATTTTATTGTCTTCTCCAAGCGGACAACATTTCCCCGGGTAAAAAACCAGAGGACGAAAATCATTCATTATGAACAAGGAAAGGGAATAGATTGGGATGAGGGAGAATTTTTCTGTCTTTCCGCAAGTTTACGCGGGGAGGATTTTTTGGATCGATTATGGGATGGGATGAGAAGGGAAAAGGGACAATGAGAACGCCTGGAGAAGAGGACCATTCAGCGTCCCGACCAAACCCATGGAGAAGAAGCACTCTGGAGTTGACTGGAGGCACACAGAGAGGAACGGAGCGGAATCTTCCATTGTATGTGTTTTTGCTAGCATGTTTCACTTTAAATTAGCACTATCTCTCTCCAGCCTCTCTGTCTCTCCCGTCTCCTTGTTTATTGTATGTGGGATTTTATCGGGAGGAAATTTATGGGAGCCGCTTTAAAGTACGGGCTGGCATGCCACGGCGAGGATAATGGAAGGAAAGCCCGTCGGGGGGAAAGTGTAATAATAAGTGAATAGCATGCGTGGGTGTGTGTCTGTTATCACATGTATTTCCTCCTCTTTCGGCCCTACTTCGTTTCGCATCTGACCATCACCTGCTCCGTCCCGCTTTCATGTAATGAGAGGATGAAAGAGAAAGAGAGAGAATGAGTGAGGAAATTAAAAAAGAGATTGAGTGAATCCCGTATTATCAAAGTCATGGCAGAGAGATAATGGTAATGAGACGCCTATTTCACATGCTGACTCCAGCGGAATTCTTCTGTGACTTTCCGAAAGCCTCCTTTTTCCGGATCCCAACAATTGCACAACTATTTCCCGTTTCATCATACGCCAACGGAATTCCGACAAAACCTTCCTTGTAACCAAACAAAATTGAATTTCCGATCTAGCTTCTCTCCAAAAAACAGTTGGAATAACATGTATGAATAATCCGAAAAAATACTCTTTTTCCCGAATTAAAACAGCTTGTTGAGGACCAAAAAGAATTCATTCGTTTGTTCTTTTATTGAAATTCCTCGGAACGGATGAGGAAATGACATTCAAAGTCAACTAAAATGAAATTTTACATGTTCAAAAACGAGCTTCTTTTCCCCGCAGAAGTTTTGACGGCAGAATTTTTCAAGAAAAGAGCTTTTCCGGATTTTCTCTTACATGGAGATGTGTACTTCCTTGCAAAAACAAATGAATAAATAGGGACAGAAGAGGATATTACGACTAGGACTTCCTCCTTTCCGTCTTCATTATTCTCACTGCGGAAGGAGGAGTCTGGCACGGACTTGTCGAATTCCCTCTAAATTTCCCGGGAAATCCTGTCTCACGATGTGAGGAGGGAAAAGAGAGAGAAAGTCAGTGAAACAGAAAGAAGGAGAGAAAAACTGGAGGGGATTCCTAAGGAGGCATTTGAAGATCCTATCCGCTTAAGTGGTTAAGAAGAGAGAGAGAGATTGAAAAAAAAGCGTTCCTGGAAGTGATTTCAGGCTGTTCTGGAAGCTTTTCTTTTTCTCTCTCATTCCTGCTTGAGGTGAATACATTGAAGGCATGGAGGACGTCGTAGCTACATATTGAATGTGGTGGAAAGGGAAAATAAAAGGAGAGCAGAGGCTCGTGTCTCTCTCGGAGGCAACTATGCCGAGGGATGATAAACCGGGAGAAATCTCTCGAAAAGATAAATAATTAATGCGCTGCTTTATGAAACGGAAATAAAAATGAGTGCATTTGCATGTTCCGTCGGCTTTAAGTTTCCCTCTGATCCGCTCTGCTAGTATACACCATCTTTTATTTCAATGCAAAACCCCACGAGAGCAGGAAAATACACGGAGCACAAAATGAAAAATGTACCTATAATTTCCTTCTCCATCAACCACTTGTCTTCCTTCCCAACTTTCTCCGACTTTCTCCCTTTTACCTCTCACGTTTCCCGCCATTCCCTACAAATAATCTCCCGAACTTCTGCTACAAAAAATCCCTTGGATCCATATAACGTGTTGTAAAATTCCAAGAGAAGTAGATATTTTTGGACTCCCAAACCAATCTTAAATTTCCTTCCACCATCTTCCTACTCGAAAAAAGAAGGAAAACAAAGGGGATATTTGCTTTTCTTATCTCAAGTGTTTCCTTCTCAATTTTATTAAACCTTTAAAAGGAGCTCAAGTACTCAAGTATTAGCAATTTGTTGGGATAAACAAACCCCCAGAGGCAAACAACAAGTTTATTTCCCCTTCTTTTAAGTATTTTTTCAGGGAATTAAAGACACTGCACCATTTGTCTTAGCTTTGTAGGAGCCTCTTCCGTGTATTCTCAACCAATGATAAAAGCAACAAGGGGAAATCAAGGGAGAGGCGGAGGAGGAGGTGGAGAGGTGCGGAGAAATCTGATCTAAAAACAAATGAGACAAACCGTGAGATACGTGACTATCAGAGGGGTGAAAGGGAGCTTGGAGCGGATGCTTTGCCCTGCAAATAAAAAAAAGTGGACTCTTATGTACACGACACGTGCTCGCACATTTAAATTATGAAGGCTCTTGAGGTCCGCCGATGGAGAAGATAGATAGAGACGAGATGAGGAAAGTACACTTGGAACATCCCGTTAGCATTTTTAAAAGAATTTCCCCCTGCCCGGTCCTTCAACAAGGTTCAAGATTATCATATGAATAAATTTTGACAAGCATAAGACTGAATTTAGTATTGTTGGCTCAAGGATCACTAGAACACATTGGCAATACTTGTGCAAACATTTTTTTCATGTTTGTCTTTTTTTTTATCTCATCATCTTCTCCCGCCCCCCACAAGGACCCTTGAGGAGGAATGAGAAAATGGTTTTTCCAAGAAATACAAGTAACCCTCTCATGCTATAAACACTGTTTTATCTTCCTTGCCCAAAATAAACTCCAAAATGAAATGAGGAAATAAAAAACATTGAAGTCTTTTAAGCCCGTGTGTGTCACCGTGGGAGAAAATGGAGTGGCTCCACACAATGAAATGGAGAATCCACGTGCCCGTTTGAGGCACAGAAGCTTCAGGATGACTCGACTCATGAACTCCTTCGTTCCTTCCTATTTTTTACCGTCTTTCTCTATTTAGAATTTCCGTGTTAAGAAAGTTCATTTGCATTCCAATGGAAACATCTCCCATGGACTTTTCTCCATTTTCTCCTGCTTTCTCTATTTTCCCCAATCTCACCCACTTCCTCGTCAGTTCCTTATACATACTCTCATAACAGTTTAAAAGGATGCGTTGTGCCATCCAAAAAAATTCCATCATCATGTTTGTGTAAAATCAGTTTTTCCACTTCTCTCCCAAAGCATTATACACTGGAGAGGGAGACTAAAAGAGAGGGAGAGACTGAAAAAGAGAGAAAGAAAGACTGAAAAGAGAGAGAGAGAGACTGAAAAAGAAAGACTGAGTGGGAGCTGGGAAAGAATTTTCACTTCCACAAGAGCCCAGGGAAGGGTGAACTTGATTGGTTCATGAGAGTATAAATGCACGAGGCGACACTTTTAACATCCAAGTGGCATTTGGTGTGAGAAATTTCCACTGGAGGATGAACAAGTAGGGGAGGAAAAACGTTTTAAAAAAAACTGAAGTGATGATGGTAAAAAAAGAGCTGGAGAAAGAGGGAGAGAGAGAAATAGAAGGACAAATACACGGAGTGTACTAGAAAGGCATGCTTTTTCGCATCTTTGGGGCCATTTGTAGTAGTAGGACCATTGAGTGTATTTCTCGGAGGAAGAAGGTGGGGGTTATACACACAGTAGTCGTCTCAAATGTCATGACTAGCTTCCTCGTATTGATCAGCACAGTTGGGAGAAAGGAGGGAAGGGAGAAAGCGAGAGAAAGACAGAGCGAGAGAGAGAGAGAGAGAGAGGGAAAAGAGAGAGACTAATGCTACCTTCATGTGGACTTATGCTTTCCCCGTGCACGGGACGACTTGCTCTCCTCTCTCTGTCTCTCTCTCTTTCTCTCTCTCTCTCTCTCAGTCCTTCTCTCTCTCTCGCAGTGTGTGTCGGTGCTCCGGGAAGAAGCCTCCAAAAGGAAAGACGGACGTCGGGTGTTTCTCAAATTTTCTTGTATCTCCCCTTTTTCACATGGCATGGTGGCTGGGCTTTTTTATCTAGCAAATTCCAAACTAAGAGCAAGCCATTTCCGCTTGCCGCGGTCTCCTTTTACACAGAACTTGTATCCCTTCCATGGCTCTTTACTTTATCTCACGCTCGTCTTCGCCTGCTCCTGCTTTCATTGCCTCCGTCGACTCATAAAAGGAATGTTCTGAGCTGGGATGTTGCCCTTCTTTTGTCTAAGTTTCTGTTTGTGCTTGTAATTGCAGGCGGAGAAAAGGTAAAGGCGATATAATTAGAAGAAATGCCCGGATTCCCTTAACTTTCCTCCGTCTTCATAGGCGGAGGCTGTCTTTCTTCTTCTTCTTCATCTGGGGAATTACTGCATAGGAAAGTGGGCTGTATAGGATATAAGGAAAAATGGAGGGAATAGGAGAAAGGAATAGGGAATGATGCGGGGGGGGGGAATTTAATTATTTTTAGTTGGCATGATTGTGTAGTGGCAGACCGTGTGATTATGCGGGTGGGGAAGATTGGACTAGTTATTTTGTTTTTTTTTCTTCCAAACTAAATAAAGTTCGCAAAAACAGACTAATAAATAGGGGAGAGACGTGAAGGGGGAAAGCTCTATGAAGTGTGTTTAGAGGAGCTTTGGGGGAGGGGAAGGGCAGAGACAGAGAGAGAGAGAGTCGGATGGAGACAGTGACTGATCGCATTGTGATGGTGGCTTTGTCAGCCTTGACAATGCCTATGACAATTTATAAGTTGAGTGTGAATGCGGCTGTTCTTACACAGTCACAAGTTACTCGGCATTTGAGTTACTCGCATTCTCTCCATCCTTTCTCTTTCCCCATTCTCTTAACTCCCTCATTGTGCTGGTAGGTTCCCTCTTTTCATAGGCTAAATACTCGGAGAAAAAAGAGGGAGAGAGAGAGCAGTGGCATTCTCCATAAGCTTTTACATTATGCATTTCCCTGGTGGGACTCTCCGCCTCCTCCGACTTGTCCTTCCTCCAGGATGAAGCCCTCACTTGATGGTCCTCTTCACGGGACCACACGATCACTTTTGATTTTGTCATTGACCCAGACCAGGAACCACTTACGGAAGGCCCGAAAATTACTCTCCCACATTGATTACCATCCACCTCCCGCCCCTCCGCCGGCCTTCTCCTCCTCATCCTCCTCCCTCGCCCTTTTCCCCAACCTAATTCATCTCTGCGGGTGATAAACAAAACCCATTCTTTCTCCGCCTTCCCTTTGATTGACATTGACACTTAAGGAGCATAAAGCTGGGGATCAAGTAAAGGGGGGGCGAAGACTGGGGGATCCCACCATACCATGTGGTGTGACATGCGTCAACCCCAAAGGAAAAGGAGAAAAAACGTGAGATACACGAAACCAACAACTTGGAATGATCTTCTTCCACCCGAAAAATAACCCGAAAAAAAAACTTTTACACTAATAACAGCAACAACAACTGTGCTGCTTTCCCCAGCCACAAAAAAAAAGTTTTTTTTCCTCGTGAAAGTCGTTTTTTCTAGGGTCTCTTCGTGCTCTCCTTCGACTCTGTCCACCAGCAGGAGAGAATACTTATGTCTATAAGAGGATGCTGGCAACAAGAGTAAATACTGCGTCGTAGTAGGAGATCCTGGGCGAGACACTGGAATATTTTTTTTTGGCGGGGAAAAGAAAGATTTTTTTTTCGCTCCATCTTTTCTTCCTATTTTTACCCGTGAAAACATTGTCCCTTGTTTTTGTGTTCTTTCCCCGGTAAAACAAGTTTTTAAGGGAGATTTCCACGGCAATCCAGTCTCTGTTTCCGCATTAATAGAAGAAAATGAAGGAACTACTATTTTACGGAAATGGGATTTATTTTCACTTTGATAAATGCGTGGATAAGATGGCGGAAATTACAAATTCATAATTATTCAAGGGAGAGAGAAGCAAAAGAGAGAGAGAGAGAGAGAGAGAGAGAGAGGAGCGAAGGAGACGCCAAAATGAAGAAAAATGAGCGTTGCAGCCGCCCAAGTATGACTAAGGTGTGAGGTGAAGCTCATTAGGCACGTGGTAGAATCCCAGGAATGAGTTTTCTGGAAGCTTTTGTGAGGCTGGAGGAGGATTGGAGAGGAGGAGGAGGATGACCGCCGCATCTCCGGAGGGCGGGGCCTTTCCCCTCGCCGTCCCTCTCTCTCTCTCCCTCCCTCTCCGCAACCCATAAGTTGGTGGGGAGAGAGAGCTAAGATTTCCCTCTTTTAATTACTCACTGAGGCTAGTTAATCTCTCCCTAATTAACTCGCATCGCCCGTGTCGTCCATATCCAAAGGCCTCGTTTAAAATTTCTCGCACGATCCCGTCGTACATACAGAACTTGTTTTCTGCTACTTTCCTCTCTCAGTAGCTACGTCAATTCATTCTTGTCTCGCTCTCTCTCCATCTCACTTTCACGCCGTCTCTCGCTATTTCGTACTTTCTCTCAGTCTCTCACTTTGCTGTTTCACTTTCACTCGGCCTCTTATCTCCCTGAAATTTCTCTCTGATTTAAGCTCTCTTAGAGCCATTCACCCTCTGTTCATGTAAACTCTCATTAAAGCGTGTGCTTTGGAATGAAATAATTTTGAGAGTTCCTCCGCGTGCAGAAGTTGGCTTGTACGTGCTATATGAATAGATATATCGTGGGTGAAGTATCATATGTAACCATCTCCATCGAGCGCTAATTCAGGAAGTGATCACCTCCATTCTGCCTCTGTGCATAAATTAATCAAGTCCATTTCAAATCAAATAAATGCCCTTGGGCCTTGGACGAACCGCCGCGCTTATACGTTCCTTTTAGCTAATTTTCTGTCCGATCGTACCTTTCATTTTATCAACTAAATTGCAACGAACTTTTTCGAACCGAACGTGTATAAAGAATCAGAAATTTAAGGATGAAAATTAATTGATATAATTAATTTGCAATGAGGATCGGATTGATGCCTGTGCTATTGTACACAGTAGACGCGACTGCAGTGGTAAAAAAATTATAAAAAATTAATTTATATAGGTTGATTAGTGAGTATATAGAATCCTAATTAAAATTTCTTATAATCTTCATTTTGAAACTTTTATTCAATTTTCTCGATTTTACTTCATTTTTGGAGATGATCGCTTGCTGCAATCAAGAAAAATGGAGACGGTTTATTCGTGAATTAGCGCTCGGTGGAGATGGTTACATGTGATTCTTCACCCACGATATATACATATCTAGCTATCTCATGGAGCATGAGCCACTCCTCACTTGTCTCTCCTTGGAGAAGTTGGTGGGATGCACCTTACTCCTACAATTTTCAGTGGTTTTTTTTGGGGTTAATGAAAATAAGTGGGACCCTGGAAGGGACGTGGAAATTGTATGCAAAATTTAGAATTACGTCCAACTCATTTGTTCTTCTTCGTTTTCTTTCCTCTTGAGAGGGAATGGCTGGTGAGGGGAGAGGGAGAGGACCCAGGGGAGGTGGTAAAAGAGAAACAAAGGGAAAGTGCAGGTGAAAGCATGACTTTCCTTATCCTTGTCCCACTCTCCCCTCTTTCTCTGTGTCCCGGTGTGCCTTCATAAAATAAAATTAGTCCCGCTCTTCCTCCTCCCAATTTCCTTGAGAATGTTTACCAAAACATTGTGTCTACAACCAGGAGCTGGGGAAAGGTATCCGTAGCATTTAGAAAAGGTCAGGAAGACTTGAGAAACATGACAATAAAAAAAATACGTAAAGCTCCAGTTTTTTTTCTCAGCTCCTTGAAATTTGTCCCCAACCAAGATTCATTGTTACGGCTTCCTTCCGCCCTCTTTCTCCCTTTTTTTGACTTCTTTTTCTGTCCTTTCAACACCATCTCACCCCTCGCCTCTTCCTGTTAAAAGAGCTCGTCAGAACCCTCTCCCGTTTGACTCTCCCCAGAATTTTTTTTGGGAAGATTCCGTCGAAGAAATATTTGGAAAATCCCATACTTTCTTTTCTTCCAAGACAGAGTATAATAGTAATGCCCGTAATAACCGAAACGGAGAAAGTCGTTGTTAAGGAGTCAGCGGGGGATTCTCAACTTCAATGGAATCCCTACCATTCTCTCTCGCACTCTCCTTTTATGCCACACTTGTTGTGTGTGAAGCGGTGTGAGCCCAAACTTTCCCCGTCCATCCTTGCACAACAGCTTCTCATTGTGAAAGAAGCACCCTGTCTTTCCCCATTTCTTCATCCCTTCATTTTTGTCCATGCCCACGGAGAAATCCTGTCTCTCACTCTCCTTTCCATGACAAGCCCACCACCCCCGCCCCTTACTTATTCATCGCGTTATGTATCCGGGGATGCATCACCCACATTTCCAAACCAGACCTGTCACCATTTATTTACGGAAATTCGCAGCGTACCATCTCAATTATCTCTTTCCCCCCTCTCTCACCTTCCTCTGACTTTCCCCGGTGAAAGTCTTTGATATGAAAAGTAGATGGAAAATTTATTCCGCCATATATTTATTAGTGGCCAAACCCCAAGCAGAATCCGCTGTATGTCACGGCTTTCCCCAGCCACAACGTGTAGAATATCCCATACACACACAAACACGGATATAGGGAGAGAGATAAGGAGCGAAATGGAGGGACATGATTGAGCTCACTTCTATCGACTTGCTGTGACTGGGACAGATTTGGAGGAGGGAAAGGAATGCCTGCGGTGATTAGAGTAAAAAGCGGGAAATGAGTTGAAGACCGGCAAATGGTCCAACTACGCCCAAGATAAGATGAGCTCCTCGAAAGGCCAGTGGGAGTGTTGAAAGCATCTGATTTCTCCGACTTCTCTTTTCTATCCCTTCCACAGGGACTTTCTCCCACTTTCTCCTCTGGGAATGAAAGCGCCTCCAAAAGATAATGTGGTTACTGGGAGCCATTTAAAATATGGTGGTTGTGTAGGGACGGAGGATTTGTAAAGGTTGATGGCTGTGCGAGGGAATGACGAGAAGTGTAAATGGCAGTGCTTCCGTAGCCAACATAGAAGGGAGTGCAAAAAAAAGTTCTTTTTTTCTTTCCCTCATGTGATTCTCTCGGTCTTTCACTCTTTGGAGTGAAGGAGAGAGGGACATGGATGGAAGACACAAGTGAGGGGAAAGAGAAAGAGAGAGGAGGAAAGAAGGGACAAGAGACTTGACTACTCTATTACTAAAACTAATACAGCTGCCATTCACATTTTTCTGTTCCATTCCAAACATTCAGTGTTTGGAAATTTGTTTAGACTTGTCTACACTTGTGCCTCTTCGGGTGTTGTTTTTTTCACATTTTTTTTCCTTCTCCGTCCAACACTTTCCTCTAGGCTTTTCCTTTCCACTTTCCTCTCTCTTCCCTATCTTGCACTCTTTCTCGCTCTCTCTCGCTATGTCTCCCACTTTTGAGAAGGAGGAAAAGTTATGATGAAGAAGTTATGAGAAAGAACAAGTATTGTCCTCCTTTTCCCTCGTCCTATTTCCTCATCGGCCAGACACACTCAATTCTATGGAGGTATTGATAAACAATAATCGTACATACATGAACATACATACATATACATATGTATACACGGATATACATGTATTTCTCATACCTGCTCTCATCCATGTACTCTCTCATTTCCCTTTCTCCTTGCCCAAGCTTTCCCCCCGCAAAAAAATTGTCAGTCAAGAGGATTTTTGTTTATTCTTGTCACCACTTCGTCCCCATAACTTCTCCCTGCATGCCTCTCGCTCTTAATATTTTTTTTGTAACCTCAATACTCGCTGTCTACAAAGATATTGAAAACCGTCACTTGGAAGTTGATCCAAGGCGAAATACAAGGGCCAACGAGAGAAAAAAAATAAAAGTAAGCATGCCTTTACATAATCATTAAATTTTTTCGGCCTCCTCCTCCTCCAGCCAACTTCAACCGTAACTTTCCCAATAAGACAAGAGAAAGTTTTATTTCCCCGCCATGTACATATGTGTACCCAGAGGAAGAATGTAGAGTGTGTTGGAAGTGAGGATAAAGTATGTGAGCGTAAATAGGGCTGCCAAGGCAAGTGTTCACGCCATTTTCGTCGGACTCCTTTCATTATCTTTGTATTTTCTTGGCATCAGAACAATATTCTCTTCTGCATGTGTGTGAGTGTGTCTCCGATCAAAACACTTGGCGGAGGATGAACGTGACGTGTTGCCGTTTGTTTTTTGGAGGATAAAAAAATATGTTTGCTTTGGGTTTTTCTCATATGTGAGCCGATAATAAAAAAAATGTACAAATAGAATTAGCATAAGGGAGAGGAAAGGCTCGGTGTGAGGGATTGCATGTGAGTTGATTGGTGACATGTGAGAGCACTTGTGAAGTGGGCAAATTGCTGACAGCTCTGCCTCTTCCCCTCCCCCTCAAACACCCCCACCGCACTGCCTCATGAGAGGAAAAACTGGAGAAACCGGAGAAACTGGAAAAACTGGGAAAACTCCTCTCTTTCAGTCTTTACGACTTCCTTCCGACCTCACATCCAATTCCCCAACACTACCCTTGGCCTTCGGCCCACTTCTGACTTCTTCGAATCCTTCGGATCCTTCTCATCCTCCTCCAACTTCTCCTTTCCTTCGGTTCCAAACACTCGGATTTCCCCCAGTACTTTCTCCTCCTCTTTTTCTACTTACGGCTGTGGTGAGAGGCGGAGAACTGGTGGCAAGAGGGGAAACTCATTTGGCATGGGACATACGCATACTTGGGTGGATTTGCGACTCCATCAAAGGTGATAAGATGCAGAAAGAAGAAGAGAAGAAATTGATTGAATCAATTCTAACCTCCTTTTTTCCACGCCTCTCTACTCCCCTGGAACTCCTCTCTCTCTTCTCTTTCTCCCATTCTCTCTCTTTCTTCTCTCTCTCTTCTCTCTCTGTCTGACTCTCTCTACTATACAACCCACAACTTATTGCGCGTCTCTAGGGAAAGTAAATTTAAAGGGAAAACTGAATTTAAATAGATTTAAAGACTCTTTAATTTTCTGGAGTCTGGGAAATGGGAGAGAGAGAGAAAGCATGTGTTCTTTGACTACGTCCGTCGTCCTCACCCCTGGCTGTGTACACAATTACGGCCTGATGCAATTACCACAAAAGATTTATTCAGGACTCCAAAGGAAATAAAAATATAGGGAAAGGGAGCAAACAGCGAGAAGAGTTAAGCTCCATTTTTGTAAGGGAAAGTGGAGGGAAGGAATTAAGGAGAAATAAGGGTGAGGGACTGAGAAAGCCCGATGAAATGAAGAGAAAGAGAACGTCATGGAAAGGGAGCTTAGGCGGTGGTAAATAAGGTTTGTTTGAAGAGTAATTGCATGAGCCTCTCAGCTTTGCTTGGAATAAAATCTCAATATAAATGTCTCCCCAGTCAAAGTTATTAAATAGATTTTTTTTATTCCCATTCGATGATATCGCCCCGGAGAAAGTCGTGCGGTTGAAGTTAGTTTAACATTCATGGGAGGCGTTCCCACCAGATCAGCGCATACACTGGGAAGGGGAGGCAAGGATAAATTACTTGCATTTTTCTTAAGGAATCCGATGGAGCAAAAGGATCTTCCCGAAGTACGTCTGTCTCCTGCATAAATCCTTTCTCTCTCTCTCTCTCTTCATCCCTCTCTATCTCTAACTTTCCCATGCTGACTGTGCAAAAGAAGAGGAATATCTACGATGGGGTTCAATACAAATTACGGAGATAAATATCGTTTTAAATGAGTTGGGTCGTGTGATGGCTGGAAAGGCAGGAGAGACTCAGTGAGAGAATTTTGTCACCTGCCTTCGCACAGCCCCCCAGAACATATTGCTCCGTATTTACTCCTTTCCTTTCTTATCCAGAGACACTGTCATCCTTCCTCCTTGTCTTACTTCATTCTCTCTCGGCATGTACAGATAGCGTTTGGGTGGGATCCCTCTCATCATCCCTTCCGGAGGGACAAAGAGACAAGATTGGGAGTGAGAGAGAGAGAGAGAAAGAGAGAAGGTCTCTGTGGCAGAGTAAACAGGAGCTTGTTATGTATACATCGTTGAGGGCGGAAAGAGGGCCTGATGGAGATAGAATGGAAACGACCCGATTTTTGCCAAGATTTATGGAAGGGTTATAGGAAAGTGCTCTTACGTCTGCATCCATTCCACTTCGTCCCTTCATTTTCTCTCCTCCTTTATCTACATCACATTCCATCTCACATTTCTCATGCTCTCCCTTTCTCTCCCAGTTCCCTCTCTCCCTCTATCTCTCTCTCTCCCTCTCAACTTTAAGCCCCATACAAATGTCTGTGCACTCAATCCTCTTCCGTGGAAAAAGTATGCATGTATATACCCGGTTTTTTAGTCCCTTCGTCTCTTTCTCTCTTCCATATTAATTCTTCCCAACTGGATTTCACTCTCAGCCTTATTAGTCATTTTACCGATGGACTCTCTCTCTCTGTTTCTCTCTCGAAATTCTTTTCCCTTCTCTCTTCCTCTCCGTCTTGTCCATGGCATCCCACAGCATCTTCTCTCATCTCCATCTGAGCCTTCAATAACGTAGTCTTTTTATCATTATTTGTTGCAGTAGGGCTGATTCGCCTCATTACTCATCCCCCGCGAGGGTGCTTTGCAGAGGAAGTAAGTCATACCTGATGAGGCTAGAGGAAACTCCGTGGATCTTCAGTCCAAGGCGGATTTCCCCGGAAGAACTTGCGCCTTTAGATTCGGGGAAATAAACAATTACGGGGCATGTGATAATAAATAAATGAACGACTGAGTGCGACGCGGCGTAAGTCGGAGTTGCTGCTGCACTTCTCGTACATTTCCTGTCCCTTAAATTGTATTTAACCGCATCCCACCAGAAAACTCTGGGAGTCCATTAGTGCTGATGATTTCACTGCTGCTTGATAACTCACCTTTCTCCCACAGATTACACACCCTGCACTCATTCCACTGACCCAGAAGAGTGCGGACGAGTCAAGGAAAAAATGGCAGGGAAGTTCTGCGGTATTTGTTTTGCGGACTTGATGATAATGATTTTTTTAGAAAAAACAGAGAGTCATTGCTCGTTGTTATTTATTTACTTGAAGAGGCAGACATTTAGCGTGCACTCGCTGCGTTCCAATGCGTTCCATTAATTACAAATTGTGTGCTTTCCTGGAAAAATAAATTCAACCTTTCTCCTTACTTTAGTTGCTTTCTCCAGCTTTCGCTTACTTTTTCTTAAATATCTATCTTCTCTCAACCTTTCTATTTCGTTTTATTACGTTCTCATACGTTCTCTCTAGCGTTCTCTTACATTTTCTCGAGCTTTCTCTTACATTTTCTCGAGCTTTCTCTTACATTTTCTCGAGCTTTCTGTTACACTCTCTCGAGCTTTTTCTCACTTTCTCTCTTACTTTCACTGGAGTTACTCGCATTTTCTATCTCTTACTGTTCCTCGAGGTCTCTCCTACTTTCTCTTACTTTCTGTTGAGCTTTTTCTTACTTTCTCTCAGTTTTCCCAATTTCTCTTCGGTTGTCTTCCTCTCTGCCACTCCTACACTCCTACCACTCTCGGAGTCTCCTCCCAAGGTCCTCTCAGCAGGTAGCCGTTTGCTGGACGAAGGCCAGGAGCCTTGTATGTTTGTATGTGTCGGTGTGCACTTAATAGAAATGAGCCTAAGTGGGAGTTAACGACATTTTATTTGAAAAAAGAGGATGTTTCACTTCACAGTTGAATTGTCCGAACCCTTTTCATTACCGCCCACTGCTCCTCATAAGACAGCACAACCAACCCATTGCACACACTCATCCCAGATCATTTTAAATGCATTGGAATCTCCCTCCACTCCCCACCTTCAATTGATTGTCGTAGGGAGAGAGGATGAGAGAAATAGAAATAAAAGATGAGGACACAATGGAAGACATGAGACAGAGACGAAATTGTGGGGGATCATTTATGTGAGACATTCCTTTCTTCCACGCAAGCACACACCGAGGGAGGAAAAAAAGTGTGTCAGTGGAAGAAAAATTCCTCTATTACGGCAAGCCACAATGAGTGGGACTAAGAGTGGGAGAGTGTTTCGGACTTGTGCAAAAGCTCCGTCCTTTGAATCTCCTTCCCTGGTCATTCATCGTCATTTGGCCTAAGTTATGTGATGCACTCCCTCACGACTCCCACTAGCTCATTGTCGGACAACCTCAACTACTTTATTTCTACTCTCTCTCTCTTCTCTTCTCTCTCTCATTTTGCTTCTCGAAGGCCAGTAAACTTGGACTCAATTCTATTTCGAGAAATGCTGTACAAGCCTTAAGAGTAAGTGGCCTTTTACGCCCTGCAATTCATAACTGTAGTCATAGGAGAAGCACAAGTCCATCAGAAAAGCATCTCTCTCAACTCTCTCTCTCTCTCTTTCTCTCTCTTGCTCCTTTCCTTTGCCCATGGAAGTGCTTCCCACACCTCCATTTGTTTCATTACGTCCAAAGGTATAAGGAGCTGGAGGAGAGCATGAAGGAGCTCTAACTTCCTGTACACGACTTCGTACTTGATTCCAAAAGCGAGCGAGACAGAGAGAGAGAGAGAGAGAGAGAGAAAGAGGGAGAGAGAGAGAAGGGCAGAGAAAAACATTGAGTGGAAAAAAGGAAAGAAAAAAAACCGTTGTGGATATAGAAGGAGGTAAGGTTCCAAGTCAAGTGATATCTCATTTAATGATTGCTTTTTCCACATGCCTTTGCCTCTATTGAACTACAAATGGATACAGATGGATGAACGCTGTCGGGGCTTTTCCTCTTCTCTCTCTCTCTCTCTCTCTCTCTCTCTCTCTCTTTCCCTCTTCATTTTCCCCTTTCCTTCCCCACCACCTCCCACACACTCTCTCTTTCTTCATCTTCTAGATATTTTTTCCTATCAAAAAACTCTCTCACCCTTCCCATCTCTTCATGGATCACACGCTTTTGATGGTGGAAAGGGAGGTAAAATATCATTTTCACACACTTTCTCCCTCTTTTTTCCTCCATTCCTCCGTGTCCTTCTTCCCTCTCCCCCTCAAGCACACACGCTGCCGGAGAGTAGCGGTGGAATACATGATTTTTTCCCCTCTCTTTTTTCAACAGTGAGTAGGTTGTAAGGACGCTTGTAAGGAACATGACTTTCCCCTCGCTTGCCACCATGTTTTCCCTCACATAAATCCTGAGGAGGGAAGAGGGACAGAGAGAAGAAAAGGAGAGTCTTTGGTGCAGGGCACGTAGCTAATAATTTGTATCTCCTTCATCCACCAACCTTTTATGACAGACGGGGAGTGAAAGGGAACGGAAAGAGGAGGAAAGAGGAGGAGGAGGACTGAGGCACGGGAGGAAATGGCATACAGGAATCCTTACTTTTCTCCCTCACAATTTTTTTTACAAATTCCCTGTCCTCACGGTGTCTCTTTCTCATTCTCATTCCGCCGTTAGCCCCCTTCAAAATGGGCCATGGAACACAGAGTTCTGGGGGACGTACAAAGTAGTTGGAACAGAGCTCTTTGTTCACATTCCCAACCCTTCTTCATACATCCACTTTCCCCAGTTGACCTCTAGCATCATTAAGGGGATGAAACCCACTCGGAGCACATTAGGAGGGGAGGAGCATGCTTTTTGCCCCACTAGACAATGGAGCCAGCTGTACACGTGGCATGGCATCTTCTATGGAGTTTCTCCCTCGTACAAAACATTCTTCGGTTATGATGGAATTTCCTCCAAAAAAAGACACTTGCCTTCCCTTTATACGGTAGTTCTTGACCTCCTACAAAGGAGATATTTGTTTATCTCCTACAGATGAGTTGTCCTTACCAGAAAAATGCGGATTTGTTAAGACTTAGCAAATGCGGGTAATTCCGCATAAACAGCCTTCCTCCTAGCCAGGGCAAGAGGAGGGAGAGGAAGGCCTGTGGATTGAATGAGGAAGATGGCCATGCTACTTCACCTTTGAAGGAGTGAGGCGGAAAGTGAGTTGGAGAGAATTCGAGGGTAAAAGGAGGATGGACTGGAAGGCGTGGAGAAGTGAGATTGATTTCACTTGGCATCTTCCACCTACATCATCTCCTAAACCACACACACAGACACAACGTCACCCCAGGGAGAGAGAAGGACTTTAGAGAGAAGGCGAAAGCTTGAAAGCAAGTGAGTGGAGTAAAGGAAGGAAGATAAAGGCGGAAAGAAGGGATAGTAGGAGGAGAGAGACAGAGAGAGAGAGAAAAAAAAACGAGGGACACACAGAGGGAAAGTTCTTTGTAGCGTGAAAATCAAAACAACAATAAGTTGGATGAGAAAAAACGGGAGAAAGTAGACAAGAGTTGTGTGGGAGCAGGGAGAGAGCGGGAATCTGCGTCACGTTCAATATTCTCTCCTGAACATGTGTAAACCTCACTCGCACACACACGACGTAACATGGAGAAGGAAAACATCGGTTTGCTTTTGTTTTTCTCCGTATGTACGCACGTACTTTGAATGGATTGCCCAGAGTAAAACACATATAGCCGGGAGTAATTGCGTTCAATCCGAAATCAGTTCTTTCCTTCAGTCACACAGCCCCGGCCGTAATTGGCTTCCTCCTAAATATTAAACGAGCATGGAAGCCTAAGATGATAGCAAGTTAAGTAGCACCATGCTTGCACCTATCTTTGTCAAACAAAAGAGAAAAAAGGGGAAGGAGGGAAAGAGACAAAAAAAACAATGCCGATGTTGCAGGAGATCAAAAGAGGTTTAATTACTTGGGCCAGACGGGAAACATTTCGGGGAGGTGAGGAGAAAGAGGAAGAAATCATTCCAGGATTCAAAGCTCCTCAAATGAATATTTTCTGTTTCCATGCACTCTCTCAACTTTTCCTGGAGAAAGTCCTCATCCGCACCTTTTGTATAAATACTCTCGACTTTCTTTTCAAACTTGACTCTTTCTTTTCCCTTCCCTTTCTTTCCCTTCCACTTGGTCTATTATTCCAAAAAAAGCTCCAATTCTCTCTCTCTCACCCTTTCTTCTTTTCACTTTCGATCTTTCCCCCCCCCCCCCAAGATTTTTTTCTCCCTCCACCCATGAGTTATTCGTCGTCACTTGAGTCTGGGTGACATTTAAATGCAGGCCAGCATTTTCTATCCTCCTCCATCGTCGACTCCCATTCGCCGATTCCTTCGGTTCTCTTCCCGATCTTCTGGTACACACGGGTCGTCTCAAGCCTGAGCTTACTTTCCCCTCCGTCATCTGATTAATTTTTTACTCTTTAGTCGAAGGAGGCTGGAGTGAGTTTTACATCTTTTTTAACACCTTCCCAGTCAACGCCTTTCTCTCCCACAATACGAAAAATATTTTTGATCTTTGAGTATATTGTCATTCCATCGACTTTTCCCACTTAAAATCTCTCGCCTTTCTCCTCTTGAGTGTGTTATCACACCAGAGAGTCGAGGGAGAGAGACGTTTGGATTCCTTGGCATACATTTTATTTTATTATCTTCTAAGCATGAGAAGGTGGAACTTTCTCCTCCTCCGAATTTTCCCTTCCCGCCAAGTAGGCTTTCCCTTCCTCTCAATCCAACCACCACGAAGACTCACAATGGCCAACGCAATGGAATTGAGTGTTTAGACGAGGCAAGGATTTGACTTAAACACGGAAAAGGGTATTCAATTTAAGTAATGATATTACTTGAGCAGCAAGAAACTAAAGCACTAATGCATAAATTATGCATTCGTACTTTCTCCCATTTCCCTTCTTTTCCCTATTGTGCCCCATAATTTAAGACCTTTTTTCCCCACCCATCCCATTCAACCTTTTTTTTTTGGGAGGCTGAATGGGGCTTTTGAGGAGATCAAGTATTTATAAAGTGACTTGAGGATCATTTCATCATCTACCAAACGGTACTCTTTCCTTGCTTCATTGAGAATCTTAAGATGCTACATTTGCCTTGGCAATCTTTATATTTACTAAAAACAATTCCTTAGTTCTATCAATACGTCATCCCGGTACTATCTCCTTTGGCTGTACAAAAGGAGGATCAGCAATTTAACTGACAATAACATTCTATGCTGATTTGGAAGCGGAAACTTACGAGTGGGAAATGATCTTCTCATTTCAAATGAAGATGATGGAATGCAAGATGAGAGCAGAATAAACTGGGAAACGTTAAGTCTATACATCAAAACGCCTTCGTTTCGGCGATAAAACAACGTCGTCAAATGTAAAACGGATGAGCCAGGAAAGCGGAAGGATATACGTCGTTTCAAGAGGTTTGCTTAAAATAGGAAATGAATGTGTGAGTAATTCAGTAAAAGTCATACGCAATTTGTCTCACAATTAGAATTTTTCATTCAGAGTTCACGTCACAAATTCTAGTTAAACAGGTTTAACTGGAATTTCTGTTGCAGGATTTTTTTTCAAACTAACATTAGTAAAACAATTTGGGATTCAGGCACACATACAAATGTAAAAACATGGAATTTAAAAGCAAAAAAAGAGACGCACTTTATGGTTGGAAGTACATTTTGCAGCAAGTCATTTGCACATGAAAAACAAAGTGGGACCCGACAAAGTCTTTGATGAAGATATGGGAGGATGTTCCCTTGATTACAAGCCGAGTAATTACTGTTCCAAAAAAAACAACTCATCTTCCGTTTTTACCCATGGCAGCCTCCATCCAAAAATAATCATGCTTAATCCCCTGCAAAGCGTACGGATTGCCTCGACCTTTGTTGTGGGTAAATGTGACGTCTCTTCCAAGAAATTAAAACAGCTCTAATTGTAAGTCAGCCCCGTAACTGGAAATACTTTTAAATAACTAACTTTCTATACAAGGATCGTCCTATTGAGGAAAAACGTAAAAATGTCTATTAAATCCTCAATGTTCGTATTTTACCAGCCCATCGGGATTGTTCAAGGAACATCAGAGCATTCCATCACCAGCGACTGAGCTGAGCTTAAAGCTGTTAAAAAAGGATTTCTTTCCGCCTAAATTTCCGCTGCTAACGGTCTGTTACACAATCTTGCACAAGGGCATGGAATGAGGACTCTGATGAAACCATCTCTGTAACTTGAAATTTCCTGGCGACTTTACGCCACTCACACACACGGACCTGTCCGAATTTCGGGCTAAAAACAACCTATTTGCGGGGTGCTTGAAGGGCAAAAGTGCTTGTGTTCCACCAATGTGTACATATGTTACTACATACGCATGCATTGCTCGGAGATGTTCCGTGAAAGAGCCATGAGAGACAGAAAGAGAGCGACAGAGAGAGAGACAGAGGGACAGAGAAAGAGAGAGAAAGGTAGTTATTAGAGAGAATGACATAGAGACGACGAGAGAGGAGAAAGTGTGTCCGTGAAGAAAAGAAAAAGTAATGAAAAGTGAAAATAGAATGACGTGAGGCGGGATATGTTTTCCTCCGCAAAGGAGAGCGACGAAGAAAGAGATAATAAAAAGGAGGGAAAGTACAAAAAAAGGTAAAGGAGCACAAGCTCTGCTTGGTTTTTGTGGAGAAATAGTGATTGTTTAAAGATATATTGCAATGAGTTTCACATCAATTTCCCCTCCGTGACAATGCCTTGGCATTTTGACTGAGAGGAGAGGAAAAATTCCACCGTAATTCCTACCACCTCTTTACTCTCACTCTTTCCTTCCCTCTTCCCTTCCCTCTTTACTTCCCTCTCTCTCTCTCCCTCTCTCTCTGTTTCTCTTGGTCGACTCCCCCTTGATCTAGCCCACAAACAATCTGCGGCGGAGTATTTGTGTAGTAGTAGTGCAGGAAGAGGAGTTTCGGGTTCACTCTCTTCCCTTGCCTCCCCCACGAAATCAGCTTGTCACTAGGATTCTTTTGACTCATCTTGTCAAAGTTTAACCGCACGGTCGGTGATGCGCAAACTATAAAGTTAAAAAAAAGAAGAAAGTAGGTTCGTGGGCAAAAAGAACTCCATCGCTATGCATGACTCCTACCTGGTTCCTCTTTTTCATCCATCTCCAGATACTAACCCGTGTCGTCCTCCGAAATTTAGTGCCAGTACACTTGAGCTATCCATGTACGGAGGGATCTATGTAGATGGTTTTAAAACCAAGGAAATAGATAGAGGAGGGAGAGGGGAGGGAGGGGGAAGCCCCAGAGATTTCCCCTCCCCGCCCCTTCTAAATGTCTTCCTATCGGTCATACTGCCTCAAGGTGCGCAGTGGGAGAGTGTGACATTTTGGCAGTCTTTTATAAAGAGGGAAGGAGAGGGAGGGAGAGAGACAGCTCGTGAGGGGAAAGGATGGAAGAAAAATTACTTGAGGGTGATTGAGGAATATGTGAGATGAGTGTGAGTGGAGGCTGGAATGAGTGGAAGGAGAAAAACACACACAGCCTTCAATTACTGATACCTGGAGAAAGGATACTTTCTTCCGAGGAAATGCAAGAGGGAAAGTCAAAGAGAGAGGGAAAGCGAGAGAGAGAGAGAGAGAGAGAGAGAGGGAAAGAAAGAGAGAGAGAAAGTGAGAGAGAGAGAGAGAGGCGGCGGGAGATGTCATTGGGGAAGACGAGACTCACTTGGAGTCATAAATGCAACATCTCTCTGGGCTTGCCAGCATCCGGAAGAAAAAAATGGAGGCGATGCTGTAGGTCCTCCTAGGAAATGTGGTGATGGGCCTCC
This sequence comes from Disparrhopalites patrizii, assembly GCA_034698585.1. NCBI lineage: Eukaryota > Metazoa > Arthropoda > Collembola > Symphypleona > Sminthuridae > Disparrhopalites > Disparrhopalites patrizii. Next base: position 11,537 of record JAQGBT010000980.1, on the reverse strand, counting down.
TCCTCACTGATTTCTCCTCAAACATTGCGGGATGAAACTCGTCAGTTAAGCATTCACACGGCCTGATGAATGAAGACGATGGAGAAAGGAGGAGGAGGAGGAACACCAAAGAAATTTCCGTCAAGTCATGCCTTTCAAAGGAGAGAAGTGCATATTTGAGTCCTCAACATTTCCTTTTTCTCCCTTTCTTTCTCTCGCTCTCTCAAGTTGAGTTGTGAGGACGTGAATGGCGCACCACGTCACTTGACGAAGGGGAAGCATTTATAAAATTTCATTGAGTTCCTTGGCGGTTTCCATCATCTCTGACACTCCACTGTCGCCCTTCCTCCACATCACACTTTCTCCCTGTTTACTTTGGCAACCACCACCAAACTCATTCCGCCGTCTGGCAATCCAAGAAAAACATCCCTAATTCCCTTCTTCTATTCTCTTCCAAAATCTTTTTTCAGTTTTTAGTTAGTTAACTATAGAATTAACTCAATGTTATCCATCCCCCCCCCAACATTTATTCCGAACCTAATCAATTGAAGCTTTCTCTTTAAGCCTGCGTGTGTTCCATGAATGGCTAAGGAGCCAGTTGAAGGAAATAAACTCCCTAGGTTTGTGTAGGGAAAGAGGGGAACAGGTAAGAAATGGAGGCCAGTCCCTCCAGTTCTCACCCACCCAGGAGCCATACAAATGGCCCACTCCTTGATTGAGACCTCACTCCTGACAAGAGAAATAAGTGTGAACAGGGGAAGAAAGGGAATAATATATATTTTTCACCACTTCCATTCCCTTGGCGCCTAAATGACCAGTGAGGAGCACATTTTTACAAGAGAGAGAGAGAGAGAGAGGGAAAGAGGGAGACCGGCGGGGGAATTAGGAAGAACCAGAGAGGGGCTTGGGAAGGGAGAAAGATGGTACGAATGGACAATGAGAGCAGAGATGAAATGGCAATTGTACCAAAATCGTACGTTTCCCCACTCCACATGCTCTTTTTTTTCTGTGCATAAGCATACATAGTCAAGCCAGCGCTCTTCATGAGGTGCCTCCTGGCTTCAAGCAGAGAGAGAAAGAAGAGGCAATCGTGAGAGAGAGAAAGAGAAAGCAAGAGAGAAAGAGAGAGAAAATAGTTAGGACTGATTTCTTCTGCCATCCACTTTCTCCTCCTTCTGTTTCTTCTTCACTGATTCCCCCTGAAGGCGACCAGCTACTGCAATTTCTTTCTGCTGGCCTTGCTGAGCCATCGCCAAGTCGTACAACTATATACATTTTCTTTTTTTCTCCTCCCAATTTTCCCTTTCTCAAAAAAAAAAAATTCTGCTACTGACGGTTCATGTCATGGTAGTGTAGGCTAGATTTTTTTCCGGGGAAGGAAAGAAACCAAGTAATAACTATGTAGGCTTTTTGCCACCCTGGGAAATAGGGTAGTTAGAAGGAAAATTGGATATCTTATGGTTAACCTTCAATATAGGACGGAGAAAGGAGGGTGGAAATCGGACTGTGAAAAGGTGCACAACCAAGGCTTCTGATTCAAAAGGTTCACACAGACATTTCAATTTAATTAGCCTTCCCACAATTCCAATTTCCTTCCCTCCATTTTCTCTCCCTCTCGGCCTATCTCTCGCTTTCTCTCTCTCTCTCTCTCTCTCTCTGAGTATTCCCGCGACCGTGGACAATTGTGGAAAATTCCGTAATAATCAATTATTTTTTCCTGTGTTGGTGAGAAAAAAGTAATAGTAATGGGATTTCATTATTTTTTCCATTATTTCACTTCCTAAATTATTTTGGAAGGTCATAATAGAAACATAACGAGTTTCTGTCACACCTAGTTATACATATGTGATTATGGGAACTACAAGGCTCGAGTCCGAGAGAGGACGGAGATGCCGTGGAGGGGCTGCAACAGGGATTTTAAAAGTCTCACAATAATTACGTGGGTGACTTGAGCTCTTGCTCCAACATTTCCCCAGCACATTCAGAGTCGACGGGAGAGATTGAGATAAACGGAACAATTTTCTGCTGGAGTGAGCACTAACCCTAAGTATATGTGTAAGTCTTAACTTCCCATTATCTTTACTCTCTTCCCCAGCGCCAGAAGAGAAACCATGTAATTTTGCGATGGAGTCTCTTCAAAAAATCATTTTTTCTCGACTCTAAAGGAATTTTGCCGAGTTTTTACTTTTCCTTTAACATACCAGACAAAAATAATAATACGAAATTTCATCCATCATCTAAAGGGATATCGACCGACGTGTGCTTTGGAAACGGCCCTTTAAGAGGTTTAAATCCAAAAATCCCTCTGAAATGTAATCCAGTCGGACACGATTTATTACGGGGGATTAATGCAGACATTGCCGCTACAAACAATATTAGGGAAATCCTTGGCTTGTAATCATCCCTTGAGCCAGCACCAACACAAAATGTACAAGAAATGCTCTCATTCCTTCTCCTTCATAAAAATTACCTGGGCTCAATAGATTAAATCTCGACATGCCCCAAAAAGGAGGATTTCCCGGATTTCTCCCTCAGCTTTTGCGTACACACAAGATCTACGGGGCTTCTGGGGACTTTACCAAAACTCTCAGTTTATATACCAAAACATACCGCAAATTTGTCTGAATCAATGTTGACATTTTTCTCTTGCTTTTCACCGAGGTTTAATCAAATAATTTAATAAGCCATGATTTGTCTGTGGAGATCAAAGGACTATTTTGTGGAAGTGACAGTTCGTGCATCTGACCGGCAAAAGTGACCAGTAGTCCAGCTTTTCCCAAAGGGATTGGGAAGGCTTCGGACGATAAAACAAAAAAAAAGAGGACAGCAAAGGGTGGAGCTTACCTGCCAGAAGCAGACTGCTTAAGAGGAACGTTAAGGAGTTCTTCATTATGAATGAGAGAGCTGTAGTGGCAGTAATCGGAATTTTTCTTGAAAAATCTTCTTCGTCTCTCCCGTCCGGGTCTTCTGCTGTCCTCAATTACCTCTGGTGTACCTGGGATCCAGTGATCGAATTTGTCGTGGTTGGAGACTATGCTTTTTTTTACGTCTCAAGACCTTAATCTCAAGTGCTGGGCTGCTGACGACAATCGTAATAATGATGATGAGAGAGGGGAAAAGACGCACCACCCCAAAAGAGAAATATCCAAAGAGTTTTTCTCCGCACAAATTTTTGTCGGGATTGAAGAAAATGAGAGGACTTTGAAGACGGGTTAGTTATTTTTCCCTTCAATTTTGCTCTCTCGCTCTCTGTACTTGTCGTCCCAAGACGTGAAGATGCCTTTTTCCGTCTTGATTTATGTGTTTTCAACCCAAGTTCTTTTTTTTTCACTTGCTTCTCTTTCGTTTTTTTATCTTCCTTTTAGTCGACTCACTCTTTATTTACCCTTCCACGGCTGTTTCCACAGTTCTCCCTCTTACTTTCTCCTAGTTGTCCCTTTTCCCTTTGGCTTCACTCGGCTCCTTTTAATTATTTCTTCACGCCTATGTCGTCTGGTGAAAATCACTTTTTTTTCTTTGTTTCCAAAAACAACACGTTTAAATGTTTGATGATGACACAAAAAAACTTTCTCCGGCTGGTGACCAGAGAAATTTGATAATGATATTCCTTGCTATGATGTCACAAATTCCTTCAGGTGGAAACTTCCAAGTTGTATGCCGAGTCAACTCAATACAAGACAACCCTTTGGATCCTTCCTTTCCTTTACCTTCCCCTCGGAATATAATTATTTTTAATTTTCTGGTGCGATGTCAAAGCCCCGGAAAAAAAATGGAGGAATATACTTTCTGCTTCAAGAAAGTTTGGAGGATGAAAGAGAATTTTTTTTGTCTTGTTCAGTAGACGAAAGGAAATGGTTGAAGAGGAGACAAGAGGAGAAGAGAAGCTTACGTTAGCAGTTTCTGAAGCCAACTGAAGGCCTGGCAGTCTGACAATGAGTCTAAATGCTTGTGGAGCAGGCAGGAACGTTTCTTCTCTTTTTTTCTCCAGGAGACTCTCCAGAACTCCAGTCTCAATGCCTTTCTCTTTCCCTCCCGCCATCCCAACCAGCACGCAATATGTTTCTCGCAAAAGCTATAACAAATGCTCCAACTCATGCCCTGACCACTCTTCCTCACTCGCTCTCTCACCCCTTTTCCTCTCTCTCTCTCTCTCCCTCTCCCTCTCCCGAGCTGTCTCTCTCCCCCCATGTCTTTATCATCCCTCTCTCTCTCCCCACGGTCTGTCTCCCTCTCCATACCTCGCCGTCTCCTCCCATATTCAAATGAGTATCTCCCTCTCCTTATTCAATTAAGAACGTGTCAATCACAAAAATCGGAGGCAAAATGAGTCTTTTCTTCCGTTATTCTTCCTCATCATCAAAAACAAAAAAAAAACTCGGGCCTTTGAGTTTTCTCCTTTCCCATTTTCCACTTTTCCTATTCTCTCCGAATAAATTATTTGTTTGACCAACACGGAATGACTCCCTTAATTACTTTTTCTGTCATTTCTCTAGGAGGTTCCCGTGCGATTTTTTGTGGGGTTCTATCCCGTTTTTGGCTCAGCAAGTGGGAAATATGAGAAATTTGCATAATGTATATCATCTGGTGAAATAAATTCTGGGACTCCCAAAAAAACCACACCACATTGTACTGGGAATTGAGGTTAGGACTCTTTCCCCCTTTTATTTCCGTAATGATAATATGTCGTCGTTTGTTTCCAGTTCCAGAAAGGAAAAAAAAACGGGGAGATGCCATGGAGGGAGACGAGAGGCAGACGACGTGGAAATGGAGATATGTGTGTATGTACATACGCAGGAGGATTCTATGACGACATCTCTCTATCTAATGCATTCCCAAGACTTTCAAAAATTCCCTTGGGCGGCTGCACTTTCAAGAACGAGTAAATTTGTGTGGAATGCAAGGGAAAAGGATTAGGAAATACATTTGGGAGAAATTGACGACGACGGGAATCTTTTTGGCTTATGATAGCATTTCCCACGCAACTCCTCCGGCCCCATCTGTCCGCGTCCGGTCAAAGCAAGAAAATGAAAAAACTCGGATAGGAACATGTATTCTTTCTTTAGCCGCCAGCTGGAGGCATTCGTTAAATTCGGGAGTCTCAACTTGACGCTCCGAATTCCGTGGAATTTCACCTTTCTGCCGTGCTCGCGTATGAGCGCAGGAACAAAGGAAAATCGTGACTTCTTAAACCCTTTTTAGAATGTTACCCGAATTTTAAGGGAACTTGCTGAGTTGAATTCACAATAAAAGTATGAACTCAAATTTGGTTCTTTTTATTTTAAACAGTTGACATTTTTTCATTTAAAACTTCCACAAAAAATATCATTCTTTACCAAATTCTTTAAGAAATTTTTGGTTTTAAGAGTTACTAGCCGGATTTACAATATAAGTAGCATCCACAATATACTACTGTGCAGCAAATAAGACGGTAAGAGGTTTGCGAAGATTCATTTTTTCCAGTCCTGTCATTGAACTTTCATCTCGTATTTGTGACTGGGTAAGTCGAATAATAGATAATAATTTAAATAAATACCTTTGATAGTGAGTAAGCATGCGCGTTAATGTTTCTTTAAAAGCCCAGTGGCACATTTATTACGATACAAATGAGGAATTACTGTATTCTCATTTAATTATTTGCCGACAACGTTAATTACCCCATTGAAAAACAGTCATGGGGCTGTACTGTTAAGGAAAATAGTTGCTGGTTCGCTCTCGCAGTATGCATATAAATAATAAATATTGAATTTACACAGTGATACAGACAACAGACGATTTATTGCATGTATTCACTACGCCGTTTACAGAGCAAGTGTCAATTCCTTAGATCATACACACAGTCATGCATTTCATTGTTATTATTTAATTATTACTATTATTATGTATACTTCGTCAATACATCTATTCCTATAACCTTGCAGTACGAATAACATCATATTTGTTCTTAGAGTCCCGACATATTGAGATTTACCAGCTAATTAAGATGAACTGTAAGATACTTACGGAGACACCACCGGATGTGAACCATTGCCTTTCCTTTGTATTGCATCAAATAAGCAACGCAGTACCACATTGCCCCACGAGGAACATTGATAGCGTTTTGTAGAAAAAGACAAGAAGTAGTCCACGGATTTTAAAAAGGAAATGCGAGAATTTCGTCGTAGTCATGATACATACCGGAGAAAAGGAGGCCTAATTCGAGGGAAGAGCGAGGAAAGAAGCACATTTGAGGTTTTTTCTTCTTCTTATTTTTGAGTATAGATTTACCCGAGAAAAAGGAGGTCAGGACGGAATAGAAAAAAGGGAAATAAACACGGAGAAAGTAGAGAAAAGAACACCGGAGAATCCATTTGAAATGACCCATTAAACTTGTCCTGGAAAAGTATATAATATTTTTTGGGGGGGAGAGAGAGGCGAAAAGGTCTTTATGTGTGTATTTTTGGGAAATATATCACATATTTGGAGAGATTATGACGGTAGTGACTCATAAGGAGCATAGCCAGAGATCCCAATTAGGGGTCCGTCCGAGAAAATATTCCCTCCCTTTATTACATTATGGAGGAATCGGCGGGGAAAGAGAGACAAAGGGAATGAGAGAAAGTGGAACCCTTGTAGAGGCATTTTCGGCCTGTCTCTCTCCCTCCAAGCCGACACACATAAGTTGTAGCTTTCTTCTTTCTGTTTTTTTTTTACCAGTTTCCTTTTTCTACCGGGAACATGCAAAGGAGTGATTCGTCACATGTGCCTTTCCCCCCACATTCACATTAACGCATCGCAAAAGGGAAAGTAGCCAGTGGTGGTGTACTCATTAAAGCCTTTAAGCCCTGGTCAAAATGGGGACCAAACGTGTAAATTATATCCCGTCAAAAAAGGGGATACAGTGTAATTCTTACGCTAATCATTCCTCTTATATGCTATGGCCTAGTGCCCTCATAAACTTTCACTCTCCTTTCCCTCCCCCTCCACATCCAAAAAAAAAATCATAAGAATAAATCCTCCACTCCATTAACGTAAATCCCTCCGCGTGTATTTCTCCCCCTCCGCCATTTTTTTTTGAACAGAGAAAAGTATTCGAGAAAATCCTGGCCCTTCCCAGTCCACCATTCTGACCGACATTTGACTTGGACCAAGTTTTGCGTAGGAACTCCTCCACAAGAGCTGGACTATACTCTGGCCTCAATAAGGATTTTTCCCCTATGACTCTCCCTTAAACAAGACTGGGGAAAACGTGATTTTGCCAGACTATTTCTTTGGGAAAAACAGACTCTGGCTCCCCACATCTCCCCTACAATTTACATAAGCACCCGAAAAATAGGGAAACACATACTTCTGGTCATTGCCGAAGTGGGTCAGTGAGCAACATGCAGTTTCAATGGGTTCTTTGGGACAAAATGTTCAGATTTCCCCCATTATACCTCCATTCATCGGCTGTATTAGGGGAAACACTATCCGAATTTGAACTCACGGTAATATCTAATTCACGGTCCACCTTCAAGTGATCGAATGATGGTCATTATTCTAGACAGAAAATCAAAGAAGGGGAAAAACCGTGTCAAGTTCCCCCGAAACTTGGGCCACATCTCATGCCGGTTCCAATAATGCTTTTTCAACATTCAACTCCGCAGTTTAACTCGTGAAAGATAAAGTATGTCACAGGATATTTATTCAAACACGGACATGCTTAGGAGGAAATAGGGACTTATTAACAATTAAGGGCTTTCCTTGATTCACTCAAAATATTAATGTCTATACCTACCTTATATGTACGTAATATAGTATCACAAAGCAGGCGAAGATAAAAAATTTTTGTTGTTGTATGGAAGCAATCTGTATGGAATCTGTATGGACAGGAATAAAAGTATAACAACACATCGATGTTATGCGCTATGACCATCTCAAAACTCCTTTATTTAAAACAACAAATCAATAATCACCAGACGAAAGGCTCATTTGGGAAAACTGTTTTTTGATATTTGGAAAGCTGTTATGGGCACAGCTTCTCCTAAAGATTGAAGAAGATCAAAACCAAGGAGTCAGATATATTAAGTCAGACTTTAAATTAGGGCATACATTTAGCAGAAAAACAAAGCAATAATTGCAAAAGTTAGCATGGTGTCATTGGAAGTTTGCATTCAAATCAAGTATTTATTACGGAATAAATGTGGGCAAACCCATCTCATTCATACATATTGTATATTGTTGCGCGTAAGAATGGAAAGTCTAAAAGCATTTATGATAAAAATTGAACAGTTTTATTATACTAATATCGGCGGACTTTATGAAGTATGGAAATGTCTTTGGTAGGAAACGCGACCTTATCCTTTGCAATTGTTTGCAATCAAATCGGAGATGAAGCGTATCATTTTTTCCCTCTAAAACGTTTACAGTTAACATTATCAAATGTTTATTGCCATGATATTAAATATAATTAGAACTCGTTCTTAAGTGGCACAAAATTATTTAACATGTAACAGGGTGTAACATGTAGCTCGTCTAAAACAGGCAGCAAGAAGTGGAAAAGTGGCGTTTAATATTGAAGGTCTGAGTGTTGATCATTTGCATCAGTTCATATCTGTCCTTCATATGCTCTGATGTCACTGGTATGAAGTTTGCAATAGTCTATTGGAAGTTTACACTGCCTTCCAAAAGATAATTGTTGTCACATATTTACATGCAGAGGATGAAAATAAGAACAATAATATGCAAAAACTAAGATAAAAATAAAGAACAAAGTTAGAATACAATCAGAGGTTCAACCATTACACTCCAGCATAGCTTGTATTCAAATTTTAACTAGCTGTTTGACTCTAAAATCCTTGATTTCCTGTTGGTTACATATCCACAAATCAGTATACCAAATACCAGAACGTAAAAATATTGCAAACATAGATGTGCATGCACGTTTATACAAGTCGTAGGTGCATACTTTATCTTACATTTATGTACTGAAAATAATGTCCTGCTGGATTCCGCGCAATGGAATTCGCAGACATCACTCAAATTCTTCCTACATTGCATTTAAACTATACTGAAAACCCTTCAATCAGTCTAAACCAATCCGAAAGGAATTAAATGACAAATGGAATCAAGGTGAATGTAACCAAATACATAATATGATAAATACAAATTAGTACATATGTATGTGTCACATATGTACCAATTGTACATATGTATTGTATTGTACATATGTGTCACCCTGTGGTTATAATATAATGACGGATTCATGAGGAACAAGACCTTCCAATATGCAAAATGAGCTTTATCCAACAAGTGACAAATTCCTGCCTCAAAATTCTGACTATTATAGAATGAAGGAGTTATTATTTGAAGTCTACCGCATTTAAGTAAAAAAGATGAAAGACTGTCTTCAAGAACTTCACAATGCTATAAGCACAAACGGGTCGGATTTTTTCATGATTCATAAGAGTATTTTAGTCTGTTACACCGTCGTCTCTCGTTTCGTTAAAATGCGTGGGAATTTAAATTCCGGATAGAACTTATCGCAAGCAAATACAAAACAGCTCAACAACGTTTTGGTGTTAGTATTGATTAGACTTTTATGTAATATGTCTTAATACAATTTACTCCGGCATCCCTCAATTCAGTGATATGTCATTAGACGTAGACAGCATATTGTTTAATGTTTTGATAGATATTCAAGGTAGTGTTGGATTACACAAATTCTGGGACTACAGATTCTGGATTTAAAAATAATCAAATGGGATTACGGATTACAGGCCTCAGAATCTGGGACTACAAATTTGTAAAACTCCCTCCAAAAAATCTTGGGATTACGGATTCGGATTACAGCTGCAACAAAAATCCGGGATTACATTTTGCTGGAATTACAGATTACATTCATTGCAATTATTGTACTAAACTAAAAATATATCGTGAAAAATGGATTTAACTGTGAACAAGCACATTGACAATTCAAATTATCATTACAATTACAAAACCAAATAGCTTTAAATATGTTAGCTGTTTTAATTAAACACATTTTGAAGGCTAAAGTAATCCACAAACATGGCTTTGAATGCTCGCCGGATTACGGATTACAACTGATTTTTCAACAAAGGCAGATTATGCATTACTCTGTCAACTGTCGTCGGGGATTACGGATTACTGTAATCCGAGTTCATAATAAATTGGTAATATGATAATACCGGATTACCACCACCCTGTAAATTATGACAATGTTTTTGCTTAATCTATTCTGTATTCAGGCATTGTGGAATGAGACAGATGGAAGCACTAGAATTAAAAATTGTAAATTCGACTCCAAGCAAAATAATTTGAAAACATTTACTCAAACTTCGAGACAGGTTTATATGCAAACCCGAGAGATGGACGAGGTAACAAAAGTCTCGGTTGTGAATTCTGATGACACCTAAACTACACAGAGGGAGTGGAATTTTCTTGGAGAGGAAAGAAGGCATTCCTATTTGCTATCCTTTTTAAAAAAAAATATAAAAACTCACGATTTACCCATGCAAATTAATAAGGCATTGGAAATTTGAAATCATAATTACTCTTAAATACAAAAATCAGTTAATAATAGAACCAGTGACAGTCCCATTGTTGCATGATCATATAGTTAAATTTTTGTGGGAAGGAAAAACCCCAGCAGGGATGTAGCGCCTGAGGAGAAAGGGATTGATGGGGAGAAAAGGAGAAAGAATGTGGAGGGAAAAAAGTGAAAGTGAAAGTTGACGCCGGGGTGAGTAACAGCTTTGGGGTTACGTAAGCCTCAGACAAGGAAAGTGCATGGCTCCGTGTAGCACATATGCACGCCTAGAACTATAGAGAAAGTCATAGCTACTCTACCAAATCTCATTTGCTTTGTTACCTGTAAATGTTTCTGGGAAAGAGAGAAGCCGGAGAGAAACACATGGACTCAAATCATTATAAAAAAAAGAAAAGGAAATCGCGTCAACATGAAGTGGGTCTCGTGTATATCTAAAAAAATAAAAGCCTGAAGACAGGGACCACTGCAATACAATGCTTTATCTGCTATATGCTAGACATTTAAAATATACACTGTAAGTAGAAACTATAGTACAACCCCTTGTTTAGACATATATGTGCAAATTCCCACACATTTCCTCCTTTTTTCTGCCCCGTCCACAATGCAGAACATACATACTCCGGTAGGCACACTGAACCACTGAAAACGTTTCTTGTTGTTGTTGTTGTTGAACTGACCAGGAGAAAAAAAAATTAATATAGCCACTATATGCATGTAAGTCGTGGTTTCTATAATGGGATTACGAGAATTGTGTTTTCCCATCCTTTCTCTCACCTATGTACATGCATATATCTTGGGAGGTGGCGGAGGGTGGCTGGATTTTTTCTATATGTAATTGGTTCCTTGGGGTGCATGTATGGATCTATGATTTATATATGGAGGTAGTGTTTATGACTGGAAACGCATGAACTCGTAAAGTGGGAGTAGTTACGGTTTCGGCTGTAGGTGACGACAACATGGGCTTAAAATGGTCAAAGAGTGAAAGAGAGAGAAAGTGATAGAGAGAGAGAGAAAGAGAGAAAGAGAGAGAGAG
>JAQGBT010000979.1:0-37937 GCA_034698585.1 Disparrhopalites patrizii | reverse complement strand
GCGCTCTTCTCCTACCTTTATCATCTCGCTCTCTCTCTCTCTCTCTCTCTCTCTCTCTGTCTCTCTCTCTCGCTTTCTCTCCTTAAGTTTTTTGTCTCACTCCCCGTGTCAAAGTATTGGTATGTGTTTTAGTATGCCTAAAAAGTATACCACGTTTTTATTTTTGGTATATGTATTATTGGGATGCCAAAGGCTGAATCTTTGCACAAAAGTTGGGATGGCAATAAGTGAGATTCTCCTCACTCCAAAGACGTACTACTTTGTTTCATACCAAAAGCGAATGGCCACTGCGCCTGCGCGCTGCCGGATACTACTTTTTTTTTGTACGAGGAATTACCATTCCAGTGCATGCCATCGTATTGTACCACTCATGCTCTAGGAAGTTGCATATGTTAGTATGCAGATTGATTGAATGAAATTGCATGCTAAAAACAATTATACGTACATATAAATGCATAATTTTCCTGTGACTGACAACACAGTTTCATTTTGTATAAATTTTGGATGTTTTTTTTTTTTTTGAAAACGTCCAGCAGTATTTTGGGTATATCAACCATGAACTTTGTGGTATTGCTCTAGTGGGTTGCCACAATGGGAAGTATCTCACGCCAAAATTTGGTACTTCCGGTCTCCCAAAAACCCGGGTTTTATGATATAACAAAATGTTTTTTGTGGGTCAGTTAAGTACTAAATAAAAAAATCTTAAAATACTTTTAAGGCCTATAGGTATTACTAAAAAAAAATAAAAATTTTGAAGAATTTTACATGTATTTTTTTAAATTTGGAATTAAAATTTTCGAAATGTCCCTCGGGGTCATCCGGAGATTTTTTGTATGAAATACCCACAACGAAACCTGGAGAACCATATAAAAAAAAATTCTGGATGACCACGGGGGACGTTGTAAAAATTAATTAAAACAGATTCGGTTTTAATTCCGTTTAGCGCTGTGTTTGTGTATATATATGTATGCTAGCTGCACTGCGCCATTGTAATGCAGTCGTCCACCCGCGCATATAGTCCCATATGAAAATGTCTTTTTTTTTACATTTTTTCTGTGATGGCTATGAACAAATCCTGAAGTAGAGATTATTTGGGACCAATTATGAATATTATTATATATATATTTCATCAAACCTGATATTTACCTTAGGCATTATTGGACGTTTTCAAAAAAAACCAACCACTGTCTAAACTTTTGTATATTTAAGTGACACAAAAACAGTAATATAATTAATTTTCATTAAGCATTAAATCTCGAACCTACAATCGTGGATGTTAAAAGGTTTTAATATCACAGTTAAGCATAAAATATATAGAGGAAATGCAACACACACATTTGTGTTGCATATCCACCATGTATAAACATTTATCTCTCGCCTAACTAAGGATGTTTCGGGGGACAGTCTTAAACGGCAATAAAGAATCAAGATCTATCTTCTTGATCAGGAAGATCAATCTTCATTGTCAGTCCCACAGTCCAAAAATTTATGAAAACGCCGGCTGCAATACACAATTCACAGTTAATCAATGATCACACAATTATGTACATCATAATTATTATCACGGCTTATAATTTTATACTCACTGGGAAATTGGTGCAATGATTTGCGAGATCCGTTTCTTCACACCTGAATATTGGACCCTCGTGAGTTGCCCGATTTAATTGTCTTTTGTAACAGAGATCCTTTGTGGAATCAATGGTGATAGGAAATTGTTTAACAATATTGTTAAAGCAACGCTTTCATTTTGCCCAAATACTGGAAGATACATGCACCAAACGTTCTACAAGGGTTGTCTTCAGACCAAGCGTCTAGCAGAATTGCTTTCTCCACCGTCTGAAAATTGTACGAAAAAGTTGAATTACGCTCATCAGCTTTGCCTTAACTTCATTTTGGCTTCAACATTAATCAAAACCAGAGCTACATATTTGAATGTATGTGCAACGTCACTAAACGTAGTATATAAGTTTGTTTTGCCTGTGATCCGTCAGAAAGCTTCCTGTAAGTTGATTAAAGTACATTTGAAGTTATTTCTTTCTGATTTTTCTCGCTATTTTATGCTCTCGCTATCTCTTGCTATTTTCTCTTTGGACATGCTGCCTCTCTCTGCATTTGCCTTCTCTTTCTCTCTCTCTGTAAATGCATTCTCTCTGTCTTTTTCTGTAAAGAAACCTACCCTCTCTGTCTCTATCTATAAATGCCTTCTCTCTCTGTAATTACCTTCTCTCTCTGTAAATACCATCTTTCTTGTCTGTCTCTCTCTGTAAATACCATCTTCTTGTCTCTGTCTCTCTCTGTAAATATCATCTTCTTGTCACTGTCTCTCTCTGTAAATACCACCTTTCTTGTCTCTGTCTCACTCTCTCTGTAAATACCATCTTTTTGTCTCGGTCACTCTCTCTGTAAATACCTTCTTTCTTCTCTCTCTGTCGCTCTCACTCTCTGTAAATGCATAATGTATGTATGTCGTCTCTGTCTTTCTCTCTCCGTCTGTATTTCTGCCGTCTTGTGGTTTTCCTTACGGCAAGATATTGCAATTAGAGAGGAGACGGGGAGACTCGGAGGTTTGACATGAGTTAGAGTATTTTCCTGATTGGATACGTTACTTGATAGTGAATCCAAGGAGAATTCCAACCAAGCAATCTGACTTATTAAATTACTTAAGAGTGGCATGACGCAAAAGTGTGGTTCTTCTCTCGATCTTAAGCTGGTGATGAGAGTGCTAGCTGTGTGTACATACATATCTACATATTTGTGAGTACATTTACCGTGGCACACTTTCTTTTAGCCCTCTTTCTCTTCCTTCTCCGCCTCCCCCTACTCATTTCCCTCCCGACCATGAAAGAGATAGTCCCAGGAGCTGTGAAAATGTCTACTTGTGTCCTTCAAATACCTATTTGAACAGTCTCTCTCTCTCTCTCTGTGAAGGAGCTGAGGAAGTTGGAATATTTTTAGACATGTATAGGAAAGTACTGTAATTGTACCACAGTGTGTACCATGACGGGGAGAGAGAGGGAGAGTTGGTCGTTAATAGTACAGGATTAAAAAGAAAATACACACGGATTGATTGTAATGTCACAATGCAGATTTGAAGCAATTTAGGTTCTTTTTTCCCCCCACCAAGCTTCTCCACACGATCTTACAACTGCAATTGCTTCATTTTTAAGGTCACAGTTGCTGAATGAGACCAATACAATTTGAGAGATCCCGCAGTTGTTCCTTGTATAAATCTTTCGTGTAATTGATGAGCTACTATTAGTACGAGGGAAAAATACTAGGTCAGGTTTGGCGCAGAGATGTGCGGGCCTGCCAATTTTTAGCTCGGACCGGCCCGTAACCGTAAACAAATTGTTTGAAAAGCCCGGACCGAACCGAGTCCGAAAAGTTTTCAATAAGCCAGCCCGCGGGCCCGCAAGGGCTTTACGGGCTAGAAGGAAAAAAATTTAAAACTAATCTCGAATACGTTTGCACAATACTGCCACGGGACGGCTAAATTAGACTTGATATTGAAATGACTGCAATTTGTTTATTTTGAGCTCACAATCAGAAGCTTTTTAAATTTGTCAAAAACTAGCTTGAATGGATAGCATAATATGTAAAAGCGTAATTTCTAGGGAAAACGACCACATTCGGTGTTAAAGAGCATTAACACTTACATCATAAAAAGCATATGTTTTGCCACTAAAAAGCATAAGTTGCCCTATACCCATCGGTATATATTAGACCAAGTTTATCAAATTTGTCGGCCCGCATGTGAGACGGAAGTTTATTTTAAATTTCAATTTTCAGGAATTTTTGTAAATGGAAAAGTCAGGTTTGTAAAATATGTGAGAATTTTAGGGTAAATGATCATATCCGGGCCAAAAATATGGAAATTGTTAAAAACACAAATTTTAAGGGGAATTTAACAAATAAATTTCAGTAGAAATTGGTAAAGAAACATATTTTGAAGTTTCAACGGGTTCCAAGACTGTTTTATTTTTTTATGCTCAACAGTTACTGCTGAGCCATTTGTTTAGAAATTTTTTGTACTTAAGTGAGGAACAAAAATCCGCGAGCGAGGGAAATTTACATATCTTACGACCCTGAATCAGGCCCGTTCAGCCCGTGTCCTTAGTTAGGCCCGCACCGGTCTGTAGTGTGTACTAAGTTTTGAGCCCGGACCAAGCCTGCGGGCTACGAGCCGGATCACGGGCTTACGCTAAAAAAGCCCACGGTCCCCCATCTCTGGGGTTTGGCGTGAAAAGAGTATATTCTGTGTAATATACAGTATTGTATAAATTTTTTTAAAAAAGTTGGTTGGATTATCCCCATTTTTTTAATTTCATTATGCCTATATATTTAGGTGGTAAGGTGAATTGTATGATATGCGCATGTATGCATAAAACAAATATCCTGGCGGAGTATAAAGACAAAATTAACATGGTACAAACATCTTTAGTGACATGCAGAAAACTTTTTTTTTATGGGCTTGGCCAATGTTTTTGTATGTATGCATCTAGGAGAGTCCCCATTAATACTTTGGCATGAACAGACTTTTTTTTTCTTGGTGGATCTATTTTTTCTCCTAGTTGTGGTCGCGTATTCATTCGTACTTTTTTTTTTGTCCTCCTGCTACTACTATCATCCTCTGGGGTTTTAGTATTTAGGGGGGGGGAGAGAAGATGAAGGGAAATGGGATGTAATTACACATGTAAAGCTGGCAAAAAATTTTTTTTCTGAGACTTTGTATGCATGAAGTATAGTGTAGTTTGGGAAATAAAAAGAACTACTACTACTTTGTACAAATTTGCATGCTCTATTGCTTGATTACAACTGGTACACTTTATAGCAGTACACTTTCTTCTTGGCACAGCTGACGTCCTGGCAGAGGAGCCTGGAATGTGACATTACAAATGCTTTTCAAAACAATCTAATATTTATGGCATTTCCTCCCCCTGGCGAACACCGTTTTTCATCGTAAATAATTCTAGTGCATCCTGTGGGTATAAAAAATGTTTTTTTTTACCTGGACTTGTTCCTGAAAAAAAAATCCAGGATGTTTTGCAAGAAAAGACACCTTCCGCGCCCTTTTAAAAGCCCCAAATCCTATCCCTAGATATTTTTGTGCACTGTCTAAAATCATTCGTAAGAATGTTTTCAGTGTTTATATTTTTTTTAATCTCATGAATGTGATGACGTAAAAATGGGGACAAGTTAAAAAAAATGACGGGGAAAATCCTGTTTTTTCAGACTTGCCTGGGATGCATTGCTGCAAGTTGGACATGGCCCATTTTGCAACTAGATCCGCAATAAAACCATGTTTAACCTAGTTTATACAAATATTGGTGTATACTTGTCAGCCCGGACGCAATTTTTTATGGAACCATAAATATGTATCTTGTACCTTCCCTTCATAGGTATTATTTGACAATAGCTATTATTTCCGCAAACTCTGGTTTTCTTTATGAATGTGGATTAAGTATTAATATGATTGTGCTGACAGAACCATTTTGACCATAGTACGGAATATGGAAAAACAAGTTGAAATTAATAAGATAAAAATAACCGGTAAAGTTTAGTTAATAACTTTTTATTGCAGAAAGATATCCAATAATTTTACCCATCTGCCACACCCCAGACTCAACTGAAGGAGATGGAGAAGATTTTTTGGAGGGAGACAGAAAGATAGAATAGAGAGAAAGGAGGATGAGAAGAGTGAAAGTGAAAGATAGTGATGAGAGAAGGAAAGTTACACGTAATTGAAGTCGAAAAACAATTGTCTGCGTCAGGTTCCGTTTCCAGTAAAAAGATCGTGTCCTGGATGGGAGGAGTCAGAGAATGTTGTCCCTTAACGTCCATTGAAATAGATGCCATGAGCCCGGCGTTGTCCATTGGCTCCTTGCAAGTTGAAAGGCTTGGAATTGGCAGAGCCACCATCCAAATTGGACAGGAGACTCTCGGGTTCTTCTGCCTCATCAGGAGCGGCGTAGGCCCAGGGAGCCACCACGGCCATGATCACGGCCACCATCATAACCCAGCAGAGCTAAAAAAAATTCACAAAAGATTCAAAAAAATTAAAAACCATTAAAATTTTAAAATATTAAAAATTTTAACTTCAAGAAAAAATAATGTATTTTAAAAATACAGGGATTTTCAAAAACAACTCACAATGGATTTCATGTTGAAGAAGTGAAGGTATTTGAAAACTTTTGCGAAAGTGCAAAGAGACAAAAGATGAGATGAAAGATTTAGGATGCTGAGACTAAGACCTCCCACGAGCTTATATACTAGCTTTGATGGGAGAATTCCCCCATAAATTTTACTGCAGGCCATTAGATTATTGTAATTGTAGTTAAAAGCTACATAATATTCCTCATTTCACAAAGGCCATGTGATTACCGTCATTTTGGCGTAAAAGGATCATTTGCGGAGACATCACTTGTATGGCTCTAGACCTGGAGGAAATTACTTAAATCCAGTAGTTAGGCCGAACATTCATTATTGAACGCCGTCTAATTGTAAGCGGCAGCTATTAAGTCGTTCTGTTCTGGGTTTTGCGTCGAACTTCCTCCATATTAATTCGAACACGGCAAAATTTGGCTTTTCTTGGTGGGGAGTGAGTAATACATAAAAATATACTAGCGACATAATTAATCAACAACAAAGACCTTCGTCAGCATGAAAAAAAAAACATT
Organism: Disparrhopalites patrizii; assembly: GCA_034698585.1. NCBI lineage: Eukaryota > Metazoa > Arthropoda > Collembola > Symphypleona > Sminthuridae > Disparrhopalites > Disparrhopalites patrizii. Next base: position 31,260 of record JAQGBT010000979.1, on the reverse strand, counting down.
TTCGTACTTACTATAGAAAAGGCATCTATAATTCCCCTTTAATTACGGCTACTTACAGCTTATGATGCCCAAGATTGACCGCGTTAGTGACATTTGCATACGGGATGAATTGGGAAAATGGATAATGCTCCCAAATTCTATCCTGAAGGAATTAACTTTACCTTTTAAAGTGTTTCCTTTCTTTTAAATACCTAAATTTGCGAAGGTAACCAGCTAATATAAAGGAAATTATTAGACACCTGAATACAGAAAGACAAGCAACCATTTACGTCCAAATTTGTGAACATTGAGGTTTTTCATAAAAACATCAGAGAGCAAATAAACATTACACCTTCCAACTGTCACTTATTTCAGTTTTGAGAGAAAAAAATTTTAACAGAATTTTCCATAAGAACCTATTAGCTTATGTGGGAGCATTTCCTTCCCTCCGTAAAACTCGTATTTTTTAGACTTATTCGGTTAGCTTCACCAAACAGAGTGGACAAAGTCACATTAATCGGTGATTACTGCGGAGAGAGGACCTCTTTGGAATGTGTTGGGGGAAATCAAGAGTTGGGGCAACATAGGCTTTTTCGAGAGGAATGTGAAGAATGATGAGTGGAAAAGACCACTTAGAAATTATCATTGCAACAATCTCGACACTGCTGATGAATAATCTACACAGAAATTACTGTGTACTGCATACCAATAACAATAACTGTACCTACAATACATGCTGACTTAAAATTATACAAATGGTATATATTTATTTTTGATAAAAAAAATTCAACGGTAGGAAAAATACTAGGGCATCAACACAATCTCAGAAGACGCTCCAGTGTCTGACGACATCCACAGTGTTAAAGAGAGCACAAACAAATGCATTTTTTTTGTAAGGATTAATGCCGGTAATTGGACATTCCATGATTACTCATTCCTTATGGAGAGACAGTATATGCTCTTGTATATATACATATACAATCTCTATATGTATGTATATGTAGGCATATAGAAGAATTTGGCACGAGGAATTACATTTTACTTTTGGGATGACATCACATGTTTACAGGGGAGAAAGGTATTAAGGTATATAGGGGAAAGAAAGGGTTAAGCACGACCACTTCCAGCCTTTATATTAAACGTGATATCACAATAAATCATGTCCCCTATAGACGTAAATGAATCAATTGGGAATGATCATTATCGGCATTGTATACCATCACATCATTGGAGATTGGTATGTGAACACACGCGCGTGGAACACCAATAAAAAATCGGATGGAGGGGAAATTGTCCCATGCAACCAACCTTTCTATTATTTACATGGAATAATATGCTTTTACCCCAAGAGAACCACGTAAAGTGCATTAAGTGTACTTAACATGACAACATTAATTCTCCGCTCAAGCAGTTTACACAACTAATGGAAAAGGAACCAACCCATTTTTCCTTGGATTTTTGTCCAACACCTACACAAGGAATGACACTATAGCCTCATACATCATACATGGGACACATTGACCCCGTTATTTCTTCAAAGAGACCACTTTGACGCCCCATCCAGAGAAGCGAGGAAATTTGAACTCAATGGACAGTATCACTTAAGACGTGCTTGATCCCATGGAAGAGTAGTACCCTTGAATGTCAACAGAATTAATGTGAACGGAGGTAAACACAAGGGTGAGAAGTGGTTTTTGGGGCTTTTATCTTCCGTCTCCTTCTGTATTTACTTAATGCTTACAACGTTACAACGGTTTTGTTAACCCCGGCATTGTGTATAGGAAAGCATCATGATGATTCTCCATAATGGGGTAATTGATTCCACGAACTCCATTTTTTCTTCCTTGGACTCACTTCCGGGTGTTTATCTGAGTGAATCCTTCCGTGAAAGAAATTAATTCCAGGAAACGTATTTGTGATATTTTCTCTAAAAGAGCTCTTCCCTTTGTTGACATTAAACGGAATTAAGGAATATAGTTTTTTTTTCTCTTTCCATTTGACGGATCCAGTAGAAAACTTCGAAAAATCGGAAGAAGACACTGTTCACGTAATTCCTTCTTTCTTCTCTTTTAAAGTAAAGATGACAATTATAAGATTTCTTGGATGTCTGCATTTGGAATGAGCTCTACTTGGGCAATAAGGTAAACCATGAAAAGAACCAGAACAAATATGAGATCTGAAAGCAAACCAAAAGATTTAATACCGATTTCACGCTTTTTGAGTAGGATCCGTTTTCATAATCTTGGATAATAAGACGCTTCTTTAATCTCCAGGAAGTATGCATCGACACGAATCTTGTCGCAAGATAAATGTCTTTTACAGAAAATCAGTGAAGAGCCTGATTGTGTCCAGTACTTGCTTAAGTATATACTTAAACTTCTGGATTTAGACTAACTCTGGTCATGCTTACTGCAAGCAACCAATCCAAACGGATTTTTCAATTCATACAACAATCGGATTTTTCACCAGATGCGCCCATAAACTGAGAAAATTGTAGAAAAGCTGATGGATGCTGATGAGCGTTAACAGAACAATATTTATATTACTATTCAATCAACACAATTACATTTAATAAAGTTGTAGGTGAGAATGAGAAGTGCGAGCTAATCCAATTCGAGGATTAATGTTATTTATTAAATGGTAGCGCTTGATTCATTTTTTTTAAATCAAAGCCTAGATACTTTAAGTATTTTAGAAAATATTTTTTTTTCTAGATTCGAACGAATTACCGCGAGTGATAATTCTTTCATTCGTTAACTTTGATTTCATGAAATAAAGAAAATAAAGTATGTATGTATGTCTAAGGTACTTACTTTACGCTGAATGCATGCAACGAAAGATTTGAAAATGTTCGTACCACAACGGACAATTTTAGACAAATGGGATATTAAACATAAATGAAGTGGTCAGATTTTGTTTTTTTTCTCTCTAAAAATAATCACGGACAGAGGAACAGGCAGATAAGAACAATGTAATACAGATTTTGCATTTACAAATATCATGCTACCTTATGAAATGCTATTGACGAGTACAATTCTTGAGGCAACGCTGTTAGGGATACATAATTTGTATGTTTCAAACAAGATAACACATTGTACCCGTCTTACAAAGGGAAACTGAAACGGTAGAATTTAATGTTGGCGGACCGTGTTTGTAGTATTATTGCATTAGTTTCTTTTTAAACGTTTTTATGGATACAGTAGATCTTGCTGAATGATTTCATAAATCATCCTATCTCGGTAATAATTCATATCTTCTTGTTTAAAATTAAGTTCCGCGTCTCTGGATAGATACTCCGCAAATTTGCATGCAAACATCCCGCAGTCACTGCCATTCTGCTGCTGAGGAATATCCTGTTAGAAATATCATATGTTTCATACAAATGCCAGCTCTAAATACGTTTAAACATACAAGTGAGATTTGATAGAACATTTGCTGATATTTTTAGTGTTTTCTTACGTCAACTACTTCTGTTATCCATTGATGATCGCCCAACGGAGTCTTTTTTCTCTCATGATGCTCCTTGCCAAGATATTGTAACAGAGCCTGTCAACAGTTTAAAGGGTGAAACAATTAAGTGATTGGCATACGAATCAAGATCTGTCCATATATCAAGATACTTTTACCTTTGGACATTGGAAATTTTTTCCACCCAGAGAATCATAGTATTTAATGATTTTCTTCCTCAAGTCTGCTGCTGCAAGGCACCAATGTATACCCAAGTGAATGGGAAATATTAACAGATCGAACGAAAAAATGTCAACCTGCAAGATATAAAGAAACATTGCGCGTTACAATAAAAATTACTGAAATTAGATTTGTCGGCGAATTTCGTCTTATAACATACTTTGCGTGTCCAGCGCTTTAGAATGTTTGAATATCCTTCGTTAAGATATTTGGGGTAAAAAAACGTAGTGAAAACATGAACTTTGGGCCACTTGTCTTGAGACTTGCTACGGAGGGCAATCATATCCATGTACGCGTTGATTACCTGCAAACAAAAACAATACGTTTTTAACAGTAAAGTCAAGAAGATCAATGCATCATCCCCCAGAGAACAGTAAAATCAGCAAAAGTGCAGGTTGAAGATAATGGAGACGTGACTTACGTTGTCATTAAGCCATTGCATCGGAGCCAAAGACCTAATGTCAGCTCTTGTGATATCAATATTATTAGGTGTAGTAGTGATAACATCGCTCAAATTACGCCCAGATCGCTAAATATTAGGGCATAGAACATAGTTAAGTAAAGTTGTACGTTCCACGAAATTAATTGCTAAGTAAAGGACGGATATTCAGATTTACAAAAAACAGATTGCATTATTACCGCTAGATTTATCACATGTCGCATATTTTCGGTTATTTCTGGAAGTTGTAATTCCTCTTCTGGTTCTTCGAGAACGATTATATCAGTTAAGGTCAAGTTCCGTCGAACAATCTGCGACAAGTCTTTATCCAAAGTTGATTCATTCCGGAGAATTTTTAATTTTGTTTCTTCGTATTTTATTCTTTCTTCTCGATTACGCTTGGAGTCCGCATAAGACGTTTTTCTGTTTTTTGGAACCATTACCATTAATTTGTAATTCGTCTATGCTAAATCTCAAAACTACCAGTAAAGCACACACACGCTCACATAATGCAAGTTACTTACTGATCAGTCAACCAGTTGGGTTTAGTATATTCTGATGTCTGGAAGTCTAACGCCAATGAATTGATTGGACAACTACGATTTAACAGGGATGAATGAGACTCAGTTTCTTCATCATTTTCTTTCTCACTAGAATTTACTGTTGACTCTTTCTCATCCTCGTCATCAAGCACTATTGGTTTATCGATGTCTCCTAAGCTACGGTCCAAAACCGCTCGTATATGATCTCCCAGTGATTCAATTTTTGAAGTTGGAGTAGATTTATACAAAGGCGATTTAAGGGGTGGCTTAGGGGTTGAAACAGGTGATTCGCAAATTACACTATCATCCGATTCTGAGTCACGACTGATGTCAATCGTGTCAATGACTTTATTCGGTGGTCGGTCAGTTTCTGGAAGTGGCAATGGATCTCCTGAGTAGTTTAGTGCACGCATTGTGCCGAGAGGATTGGCAGACAAGCCCTGAAACACAATATCAGCAGATGCCCTCGACCAGAGTGCTGTTAGTTCTCCCAATGGTACCTTTGATTGAACTAGCGGTTTCACTCCAGCTTGTGAAGAACGACCGGAATCCTCTGATGTTGAAGGTTTGCTGAAATGCAAAAAAAAATTTTCATATACATACATATATTTTGAGATGCAAACTCAGGTGATTTGCTTTTATGAATTTTGCACCAAGAACATACCTAGAAGTATTGGAGGAATTCATTCGAGGGAACGCATTTCGCAGGTCATTTATCAATTTTACGTATTTACTTCGTTCATCTAAACGGATGATCTGCAAAGTTTCCAACAAACACGGTGTTACGGGAGGTCCCTCATCCCTTATCAGTACATACAAATGCAAACATTCACCTTACAATTACTTACATCTGCTCTGGTACTAGTAGCTGCCTGTGAAGCGTAGTGGTAATGATTTTTTTTGAATTGTTCAAAGACATTTCGAGGCTTCGACTTCATAGGCTTCTTTAGCGTTACCCCCCAATTAAATCTGGACTGCCTAGGTTGGTCCCTAGTGTGGGAGCTACTGCCATTAAACATGGACTTACGAGAAGTCAATACAGCTCCAGAGCTACTGGTATCCCCTCGAACTCCAGTTCGCTTAAATATTTCTCCATTGCATCCCTACACAACCCAGATTCAAGCCAATAATGATGCATGCATTAGTCAAAATACAAGCAATATAATTGATTAAAAACAGGAGAATGAAATCGTGAAAAACAAACGTACAAGACCCCTTGGATATGCAATGGACATCTCTCTTTCCCTTGTTGAAGACATTTCCAAAGATTTATCAAGCAAGGCCCGGGAAGCAGCACTGGTACTTGGGCCATCATTCAAATTGGACCTCATTCTCTTCCTTATACTAAAATTAAAATAGTCCGAGTTTTCTTCATCATCTGTCAATTCGGGCCTGAAAACAAATACAAAACATTTTTTACTTGCTATTCAACACTACTTCTCAATATACCTGCAAACAGTACTAGAAAAGCCAAACACAATCACGTATTCAAACATTCACTCCTCACTTACTCAAAATCTGTCGCTGTTCTCTTCCTGGTGGTGTTTCTCTCCTTGAAACTATCGGGTACGATTGTGCTAACAAAGGTAGAAAATACTCTTTTAACTAGTTCCATTGAGACGCATGGACACGGTTCATCCGGAAAATCCTCTTGTCGAAATTAATTGTGCTTATACTTCATACACATGCTGAGGACGACTTTGTGCAGACGCATGTTAACTATAGGGTTACTAAAATCAGTTCCAGCCTAGAAGTAACTCTTGTGACCAAGCAAAAGTATACACATTCCAAAAATCCAAAAAAAGATGTTTCAAAAAAAAAAACCGTACACAAAAATGTATCACCTAATCGGTAATTAAGCTCCTCCTACCCTACTATTCCAGGTCAATATTCATTTGAATAAACAACTGAGCCAGGTAACAAGAATAATATGAGCTTAACAGTTTTCAATCAAAAAAAAATCTTCCCGAAATACTTTTGATTTTGATGTATACGACTGCTTCTGTTCCTCTGGAGTCCACTAAAGAGAAATTCTTCTCCAGCGGATCTAAACTGGATAGTTTCCCATGCACATGAGTTTTATACGGGCAAACTCCTCTCTATGTATGTATAATTGTGTCACGGGGAATTAAATACCAAAGAAAAGTATATACTGAAGGTATTTAAATGTCTAAAAAAATTACAATTTACGACAGGATGTACTGCATACTTAAAGGTTAGTTTGACACACTTTTTGAAGAGAAAATATATGAATTTTTTCAAGGAAAAACAACGGATATTGCAATTTGCAATGTAGAAAAGGTAAAACGCACACGACTTTGGACGGTCTTCAAGGCTTTTACTTCAAATTCAAGTGTGTGAGGGCGACATCGAAAGAGTGGCCACGTGACCATTTCCAGCCCTCTCATTGGCTGGGGGATTTTACGCGCGGTAAAATCCGGCACCGCCAACTGTTCTGTAAAAGCTCTGTAGACTGCGCCACTCCAAACTCCAAGATGTCCAGGATCCTTCTCCAGCCACTTTTTATCCGCAGGTCTAAATAAAAATGGATACAAAACGACAACAGACAATTATCCTGGAATTTTGGCCTATTCCTGCCAATAATTGATTGCATCCATCATTTTTTGTAACAATGATGAGATCTATTGTTTAATAAGTTTTTGGATTTTCTAATTTTGTATGGCGCTATCTAAAAAGCGCTATTAAACAGGAAAGTCCCGCCAATTTCTGCGCCATGTTCAAACATCAAAATTGCAGACAAATTCACTGTTTCTAATTTCTATAGTTTTTTAGTAGCAAACACAAACACGTTAAAGGTGGTTTTTTACGGCGTTTAATTTAATTGTGAATTTTGACAAAAACATCTCCACCGCTTTTTAATGGGTTACAATTTCCAAAGCTTAATTTTTGGGCACAAGCCTCAGATGGAAAAAGGATTGTTTGTTCCTCGTGCAAATCTTTTTTTTTTTATCACGAAGGCCGAGCGATGGTAGAGGTTTTTTTCATTAAATTCCCAGACGATGAATTAATGTCTTCAAACAGTAATAGTTTTTTGTCAAAATATAATACATCGACGGATATTTAGGTAATTGGAGGAAAATGCTACCTCTTTTAAGCACAAACGGATTTCTAATCATTTTGGCAAAGGAAAACGTCCATAAATGCGGTTTTGTCGGTTGCGGCCACTGATGTTCACGATGTTTTTGTTGGGGCAAGAAAAAAAGATTTTTCAAAGGACAACTGCGAGAAAGCTTTAATGCACATTTATGTACACGGATCACATACTAAAAAAATTATGATGAAATATCTTTATACAATATATGGAAATAAAAATATTTAAAGTTCATCGTTACGATGCCATCTGAAATTATATTCTTCAGATACATTTGCTCAAATTAAAATTATAACGAGTAGGTCGTCCGAGGGATCATCTTTCTGAAACAATATTTTTTAATTTAAATTAATTATAAAAACCAGCTAGAATCTATTACTGCTGATTTGTTCGTGCATGTGTATGACATCAAATTTTTTTTTAAAGGATCCTTCTTGAAGCATCCCCTAATAAGATATGGCTAATAATGCGGTCACCAATTTATTTTATTTTAATTAGTATAAAATGAAACTAATCAGAAAATATCTAGGGACTCTAGGGACAAATAAACGCAATAATAATTAAAAATAATAATTGCAGAACAAATTCTATAGCCAGAGAAAGAATCGGAGATATCCTCGGAGATATGTCAACAATTACCAAACAAAATGTATCCCCCATAAAATGTAATTAAATTTTTTTGTTGAGCTTGTGCAAAATCTTGTCCCTTTGATTTTAAACCAACAAGTCGAATTCTTATTATTACAACTGTGATTATGATTGCCTTGTAATGTCTCTATTGCGTCGTCCATATTTTGAGTGTTTGTTTGAAATATTAAAAAAAAAACGTTATTGCGTTCCCTGCCCAAAAGATCCCTGTTACCTGTTGAAATGTTTATCCTGCCTCGACATGAAGAGACCAGAAGTGAACGGATGTAATAATGTGTCCTATATTTTTTTTAATAAAATAAATAACATTAAGTAGAAGAATAAAAAAAAGTCAACAGGAAATGAAGTTTCAAGGGAATTTCCCCTTTTCTTGTCTTTCTCTCCTTCCGCACTTGTATCAAAGTCTCATATATGCTCGGAGCACTTCTTTGAATTCCGTGATGCCCGTTATTTCTTTTGAGGGGGAGTGGAAAGGTTACGGCTAAAAGAGGGGAAAAGGTCGGGGGGATAAGAAATTTTGATAAAACTTTCTCTCTAATACTTATGTCTTCCTATAAAGTTTCCGGAGTAAAGAGAGAAAAAAACTTCAATTTGGAGGAAGAAAGGGAGAAAAGTGTAATATCACATGGAGATATAAGAGTTGAAAGAAAAGAAGAAGGGAAAGTATTTAATGTTCCTTTATGAGTCGCAAAAAGAGCTTTGGTGAAAGGACACTGAAAGAGGGATAACCGTATAGGAATAAATAAGACAAAGGAAGTGAAAGTACTTGAAGAAATCTGGGAAATTATATTCTTTTTGACTCCATGTCTTACACAACGTACACAACAAGTCCAAAAAGACGTTTGCTTCCAAAAAGGCCAAAAAAAAGGCCATGACTTTGGCTTGGATTAAAGGGAGAGAAATTGCAATATTTAGATAACAAAAATGTGTGTTTGAACCGACTTTTTATACAAGAGAAAGTTTTTTGTTGGGGAGTTTTTGTGTGTGTGTGTATGTGTGTGGAAAAGTACTTCCGATTCAAAGTACTACACATATGTCGACCCTCAACTTTTTTTAACCAACTGCAAATTCCACCTAATTCCACATTATTATCAGAATGTGTTTTTTTTTTGTATTTAAATTCAAATTATAAGTCCATTTCAGATGGGAGTTAGTTCCTTTTTTTAGACCACGCCCACATTGTTGTGGTCACTTTGGGAATTATTCAGAAATGTAGTTGGCCAAAAAAAAAAGTTGGTGTATTGGTGTACATTTTTCCCATCGTGTTTCTTTTACTCCGATCTTTTACTCCCCTTCTACACTTTGTACTTTTTTTTTTATGGATTCCCAGTTGTTATCATCCCACTACCGTCCTTTTTCATAAGACTTTTCCTGTTTTTTCTTTGTTTGTTTTTCCACGAAGATGTATGGAAAAAGGAAATCTGTGTATCCTCCTCCAACAAAAAATGGAACTATCCACGGAAGTCTTGTAGTAGTAGTAGCTTTCCAATCAATTGGAAAAACTCTTTCCCCGCTTTAAAAAAAAAAGCTATCTCCATATGTACTTTACGTACACACTTTAGAGTTTGGAGTAAAAAAAAATGTTGTTATCATCATCACCCAAACCTTTTTCTGCCTTCCTAGAAGGGAAGGCTTGTGTAAGTTTTGCATAGGATTGGGTCATGGAAGTGTATCACAATTCCCCAATGATGATGCTCGGTGAGCATTAAAAATCCTCTTCCTTGTCGTCATACATACATTGGTACATCTGTGTATGAAGCATGTAAAAGCAACATGGATTAAGTTCATTTTTTCCTCAAAAAATTTCTCCTGCCAAAATACTCCAGTACATCCGGGCTTTTGCATTGTGATTGTGATTGGTATCATTTTGATCAAATGTTGTCGGAATTATTTTTAAAAAAATTAAAAATCTAAATTTTCCATAAGAACATATTATGGAAGATGATCAGCTCATGCAGCAGATTCTTTCCCCTGTGAAAAGTTGTATTTTTTTGGACTTAACCCCTTTTTCTTCAATACACTTGTACGTGTGTGCTCACCTTTTATTTACACACATAGAATTATGTGTCCGGAGACAGACTAATGGCTGTATGATGAGCAACATTCCCTCGTGAGCTCCAAGGCTGGATCAATCGATCAATGTGTATTACATATGATCATATTGGATGGCGTGGTTGGTGTAAGCTCTTTTCTAAAATTAGTCCTTATCTATTTATTTACTCACACGAACGACCAGAAGACGGAAAAAATAATGAAGGAAAAAAAAATTCGTTTTACATAGTTCATATTGATAGTTGTAAGTTCATTAAACTTGAAGACAGTGCACAATTATCTTTGGAGAGGGAAAAATAGATGCAAATGCCGTATTTAATCTACTTCATTTTTTATGTAAAATACCTACACATTTGATTTTCTGCGAAGTACATACTCGGTAGTATTGTGCAAATTCTGAGAAAAGTAAATGGTCATGTGAATAGAGTAAAGACAATTTTTTCGCAATTTATTTCCTTCCCAATGTTTGTGTATACTTTTGCGTGTTATCTTTCACTCATCATTTACTCCCATTTACGACTTTGCCCGACATACTGCATTAAAGCTATGTTTTCTCCCCAAAATTCTTATTTCATCATTCTAAGCTCAAGACGTACGTAATCTTCTGCCTGCAAGAGCCCAAATTTTACTCCTGTGACATACTACAAATTTATATTTTGTAATTTAGTTTTGCACATGTTTATCGCAGTAAGGTGAAAATTAATTGTTTTTAAATTTGACACTAAATTTAATTTTAATTTACTGGCCGCACTTTGATTTTTTTCTCAGTTGCAAGTTAATGTAATTATTGATAATATCCCAGAATCATTTGCCGCAGCTGGGATGCTGGAAGCATTAGTTAAAAATAAATGACTGACTTCCTGACTTGTAGTTATCTGGATGAACCATTTGAGTGTCACGGTTATGGTCACGGTCACATTTAGGATATCTGGCTGTACGTATGGTATACTTTATGCTTTCACACTTTCACACCATTTTCCCTCCTTTCCAAAAAAATTGCTGAGTGTTTATAAACACAATTTCGCACATTTTCTACAAATTTGACCCTTTATAATTACATATACATCCCTTTGTGTATTTTGTACATATGTATATGTATATACTATTCCCGCCTTCCCACGGAATGATTACGTGACACCACCAAAACCATCATGATGAGGAGAAGGAAAAGAAAAAAAAACGTGTAAACAACAAGTCAATTAAATGGAGAGTAAAATAAAGCTTTAAAAGGGAATGTGCAGGTAAATGAGCAAATACAATACAAAAGGATACGCCTGCCTGTATAGAAAGGGAATTTTTGTATCTATCTTAACATGCTCTTTTCATGATTGATGAAATGTTTTGTTTCTTCCACTTTTCCTCTCAACATTACGGTGTGTGGTTTTTGGGGTTTACCAGTAATACTAGCTATTAAATTAGTAATGAGAATAAAGTCAAGTTACTCCTGATTGTATGTCATACTCGCATTGTCAGACATGCCTACAGGTGGATTTGAGTTGAGTACTTTTAAAAACTAAATTTTGTTGAATAATTCCTCAAGCGAAAGCTACTACTCCTCACCCATATAGTGAACAACATGTTGTGGGGTGGACAGTAAAAAAAAAGATCATTAAAAACTCTACACACCTCAAACACTTTTTTTCTTCTTCTTTCAATTTGAACCTTAATCGTAAGTAGTTGGCACGAGCGAAGTAAAAGTAAAAAGGACTGTAAGGGAAGACGCGGAGAAAGAAAAACCAGTTGAACGTTTTTGAAATGAATCACTGAATTTTGTGCCAAGATTCTGTATTTGTACCTATGTACTCCTATGCACTAATTGAGTAAAATAAGGTTTTCCCTCCTTTGTGGTATAATATGTAATTGCCAAAGTGGCAGTGGTTAGTAAAAGTTGTTTTGATGTATAAACTTAAACAAGAGCTGGGTTTCACTGTCCGTTTTTGGGCGAGGTTATTGAGGTCGGCAGGGCTTGTTTTTGAACCATTCTGTAGGTCATTATCATCTATAGGCTGTATCCATCATCATCATCATCATAGGTTTCCCATTGCCAATATAAAGGGCCATATTATAATATATGAACTACACCTTCCTAATTTTTTATTTTATTCTTCGTTTTCCCTCTCGATAACACAGATTTATTTTCTCTCCTACTTCAATCCTTTTGATGAACTGAAAAAAAAAACAATCCCAAAAACTTGTACTTTCTATGAGAACCTTTGTACTTTTTTCACATTTACTCTTTCACCTTACTACCATTCAGATCGTCCCTACTGTGCTTGAGAGTGATTCACAAAAACACTTTTTTTTTAAATTTAGTTTTTCTATTTATTAAAAAAACTGTTTCTGTTGGCTCTTCAAAATGGAATTTAAATTCGGGGTCATTACCACCAGTGCAATTGTCTTGGTCTTTTTGTCCTTCTCGTGTGTAAACAGTGCCCGGGATGGATGTGGACGGTTTCCTCCGTTAATCGGCTTCCAAGTGGACAGGGTAAAATAATAATAAAAAAAACGACCATACGTATTTATTACACACAATTTATCTACAGGAAGAAAAAGGAGTGGTAGCCTACAAAGAGAGTAACTTAATAGGGGAAATAAGCTCGTGTGTGTACTTATTATACTGGAAATTGGATCTCAAATTGAGTTTGTGGGTTGTTTTTTTTATATTTGTTTTTATTTTGTTTGTTTTCCCTTTGGTGTGTACAGTATTTGGGTCGGTGGTGGCACATGGAGAAGACGATGAATTACAAGGAAATGATCTCCGGGAAATGCTACTCCACCTACTACTCCCATGACCCGATGAGTGTCAACAAGTTGAAGATGAGGACGGATTACGTGACTCGGGTGTAAGTTGAGGAATTCTGACCATATGATCCCTTTTCCGTGGCGTCTCAGCCATTTCACCCCAGACTAATATACTATTATTGACTTGTTTTTTTTTTCATTTCGCCCCTTGTAAAAGAGTGAATTCACGCATTAATAATAGGAAAAAAATTACCGTAATTGTTGTATTTTTTTTGAGTAGGACCAGTGCACCTAATACCATGTTCTCGACCCTGTCTATGCCTAGCCCCGTGTATGATCCGTCTCTTTTCAGATATGCCGTGTCCACCATGCCATGTGAGTTTTTGGGTGAAATTCTGTACTTGTGTTGTTGCATTTATCCCATTGTATACATTATTAATGTTTTGATTTGGGACTCTTCCTCTATACAACTTTTGTATAATTTTTTCCTTCTTTTGAGTGCAAGTACATGCAGATCTATTCGAAATCTGCATAGAAATAGAAATACGGGAAATATCTACAAAATTAGTGTGTTTGTAGACTAATTTTTTTTGTCTACAAAAAGTATTAGTAATAATATCTATTACATTTTTGTTATTACTCCTATAGCCTGACAATTTGTCACCAGTCTCTCTCATGCCTTAGGCCTTTCTTTTCAGTTTCTAAAAATTGTAGACTGCCTAATCACGTTTAAAAACAATGTGTTGAGATGCACTAACATGAAATGTATGTTTTAATCGATTTTAGTGAAAATAGGAATATTTAAAAGGAGCGAGGTTAAACTGAATTGAGGCTGCTAATTTGTATTGGCTGTATCAGATTGGCCAGAATAGGAATATATTAATAAATATACCATTATTAATTATTATTATTAATATTGTGATCAGGATTGGCATTTCAAGGGATTTGAGTTAATAATGCCTAATAATTTTGAATTTTATCATGCGTTTTTAGAGACGTTTTTAGCATTATTTATTTGAGATATTTATTTGAACGTAGCCTTTGTTGCAATAATTAAAATCCTTGGTGAGTTTGCTTACCTAATTATTTTTCCTTTTAATGTTTAGCTTGCCTAATAAATTGGATTTTTTTGTTCCCCTGCCTAAAAGTAGGCCCTCGATACAGGCAAGGCTGAAAATGTTTGACTCAGAGTGCATTTGTGTTCAATATCTATACAGATTTGTATCTATACCATCATGTGCTAGAATGTTTCCCATCTCATATGACAAACCTCCAAAGGGCTGTTTTTTCCAAGGAAAATTTCTATTGATAGATTTAGTTTATGTTTACAGGAAAGCTTATTTGTTATTACTGTATCAACTATTTTTTTTTAACCTGCAGGGATGAAAAAGAACTACAGGGTAATTGCGACGGACTACGACAATTTTGCCATTGAATACATGTGCTCCAATAGCATGATGGGCAATCCAGAGGGTAAGTATTGGCAAGAAAGTCCACCTTTTTTACAATTTTTTCAGTTTTGGAACTATTATTAGTGGTTTTTTCAGGGCAAAAAACAGCAAGAATGAACCAAAAAATTCGACATACTCTTTATGTATGAATAGAGGCCTTATTATGAGATTTTTTTCCTTAATGTTAAAAATTTTCGAAGTCCATTTGGCTTTCTAGGCTGCCTAAATGTCAATAAAAATGACCACAATAGGAGTGAAATGAACTTGTTTTTGTCAAACTTGCTTTGTTGTATCTTTTTCATTTATTTATTTGCCCTTTCTCCTAGAATCGGTTTGGGTTCTCACGCGATCCCGAAATCCTTCTGAAGCCGTCCGATTACAAACGCGACATATAATTCAAGTATTGGGACTGGACAAATTAAAATTGTATGAGGCTGATCAAAGTTGTCAGGAGAAACCGATGAGAATGCAGGACAAAAGTATGATTGAGTGGCTTTTCAGCGTCTGATAAAAGGCTCTTGGTAATTTTTGCTTTTTTTTTTTTGACTTTTATAGAACGTGTAGAGTTTTGGTTGTTACATGTCCTAGATTTATAATTTTGCTATTATTTATTTTTATCCCAGCATTTGTTACTATGTTTTTTATTTACATTTACCAAAAATAGTAGATTCAATATAAAATGGTTAACTGTGATCTCTTCAAACCTTATTTCGGGAGTAATTCTAATGGCACTTATTGAATCCGGTTTTCATTGATTTATATTCATATATAATATGCATAAGATAAAGCATGCTTGGTGCATATTTTTAATGCTTCACGAAGTTTCTCTTTCACAAAAATAACATCATTAATTTGATTAAGGAACGAGCAGTATCAATTCGGAATAAATCCTAAACTTCCCCGGTTTTAAATTGCCATCACTTGTTTTTGAACCAAAATTTTTGAAAGTGCGCAAAAAATAAGCACGTATAATATCGTTTGATTATGCGTATACATAGCTATACATGTGTATATATGCATATATTCCAATCTAAGATGAGAGAATAGTACTTATTTACACCATCCCAGATACATTTCTGAATGACTTTCGACTCTAAAACGTATTTATCTGTTCCTCCGCTGTCTGTCGACTATAACTAATTACAGAACAAATCTTGTACATTTATCCCAAAAGGAACTATATAATCAGTTCTCGAGGACATTTTGCCGTTGAACTCGCTGTTATCCAACGTAGGTATATGTACTTACACATGTGTGTATTATACTGATATCGATATGGCCTTATAAATTACGGTAACAAAGATCCCTTTTTTTCGCTCATATCCCATTTGCATGAAGTTGCATAGAT
Organism: Disparrhopalites patrizii; assembly: GCA_034698585.1. Classification (NCBI taxonomy): domain Eukaryota; kingdom Metazoa; phylum Arthropoda; class Collembola; order Symphypleona; family Sminthuridae; genus Disparrhopalites; species Disparrhopalites patrizii. The sequence continues at coordinate 15,260 of JAQGBT010000979.1, read as the reverse complement.
AACTGCTAGCGCGATAGAATTCAGGATTTGCATGTGTTTCTATAAGCTAAATCCTACATCAAATTTAAAAAAAAAAATTACATCCTGTGTCTGCTTTTTAACAGAATGTAAAGGATCCGTTGCTACGTTTTTGATTGACAAACCTTCCCTCTGGAATAAGATTTATGAGAAATACTTTGAATTCTGGCAAAAATTTGGAAATTTGAACAAGAAACCCAAATGGTATTATCAAAACTGATTTCGTCTAGCCTGACCTTGAACTTTATGCGTAAAGCCCTGACACTTCTCCAGTAAAACTAGCGTTTACCACCACAAGCATTTACACAGATCATATATCCTAATATAAGTAAAGATCCAGATCAAAAGTATCTCAAAATGATATATTTTGCATCACATTTTTTTTACATTTAATAGTCTGACACGTTTCATCTCCAACGTCTGGAAATGGCACGAGGGACAGCCAAACATGATGAGAAGTCAGGATGATAAGATGTGCAAATGGTTATGATATGGATATTCCAAAAAAAAAAAATGTTACTCAAAACCCAGAGGGAAACCTTGACTAGTCCTGATATTTTTCATCCGCAGACATATAAATTTTTTCCCAAATGATACCAAAACATTCTCAACTGACCTTCAATAAAATGATTATGTAGAATTAGCACAAAAAGTTTCACCCAAAATTTCACCATGATGTGTACATACATAATATGTGGAACACATAGGTACGTAATATCCCATCATGCTGTAAGCTGTCATGATTCACTTCCAAACTTTTTAACCCAACGTTGAACAAGTGGCTTTGGGGCACTTTGGAGCGGTTCAGTTGATACCGAGATTCACCCATAGGAATCAAAAATATTCAAAACAAGGAGAATTGCAAGTTTATATATTGAAGGAGAACTATAGGAGAAAGGCGGGTTAAAAAAAAATGGGTTGGTTTCGGATTACAGTTGTCGTTCTCATCTTTGGAAACACGAATTCCCCTTGTTCGCTTGTTTGTAAAGGCACCGAAAAACTTTGTCATTTCACAAGAAGAATATGTATACAGAAAGATAACCCGAGAGAAAAAGAGAGAGAAAGCGAGAGAGAGGGGAAGAGAAAGAGAGAGAAAGCTACCATAGAAGTTTTCCTACTCATAAGAGTTTGGTTTTTTACCCCAACTTTTAACCCTTGCCTCAAGATACCCCAGGAAACAGTTTCCACCACACTAAAACTCCTCAACCAATGGCTTCGAATGGCTCTAAGCAGCGCTACAAAATCTCACAACTGACAGAAATACATAGGAATATATTTTTTTCATGTAACTCAACCTTTTACGAACAGCTGCTATCATTTCAATTTTGTTTCTATGCAAGACTTTTTTTTTATCTGGTTAACAAAAAATTTTGTCATATCCAATGAAATATATACCTTTCATATTGCAAAAAAAAAAATCTCGGGGAAAAAATTGCACACATCGCAAAAATTGGCTTATACAAACGACTTATCACATCACCCGTGATCGTTGTGGATATGTGTGTATTTCCTTTATCTAAAATAGGATTTATGTACATGGAGCTGCGAAAAGATGATCACATGCATGGATATGTATAATAAAGTAGGAAAAAGAAGAAAATCTAAAAAGAGGGTAGTTGTAGTTGTAATTACTGGTGATATTTACAATTAAAAGTAAATGAAAAGACGCATTGAAAGAGCAAAGTTGCATTGGTGTCAAACTTATATACGTTAAAAGGCTGTTTTGATACAATTAAAACCGATTTCCTCGTTATCAACCCCTTCGGTGACACACGTATGTATATGTATTATGGGATTTGTATACATTTTAGGATTTATGTACAGTTTCATTTTGTCCCCTGTTTTAGTATCAGGATACTAAAAACTTTTTTTTTTGGAGACACACGACAGTGCAGAAGGCCAACCACGCGCTGGATGATAAAACTTTGGGGCAACAAAGACAAACACAGACATTGTCCTCTCCCCTTTAAAATGGACACTCAACCCCTTGGCTATATGTTGTCTATGTCTAAATGCACTGGAAAAAAATTTAAAGATGATTACATTACTCTAAATACATTTGATCAAAATGTAATCTCCCCCTTTATAGATGAGGTCCATTAAAAAAGATGAGTTAACTGTAATGGGCAGCACGAGAAGACCATTTTGTCTTTGCAATAAAATTACATAGTCTTTGGGACAACACACTGGCTTCGTCGGAGTATAAAAAGCCCTCCTTGCAGTCAACTCAACTTTCTTTTTCCCTTTGTAGTGCTCCATCATTCTGTGAGGCAAAAAAAAAAATATGCAAACTTTTTTTTAAATGTCAAAAGTTAAAGGAATAATATAGTTGTTCCGAAGTTTATTTTTTACCAATTTGTTACCTCTCCAGTCACCAGTGCTAAAGGGAAGTTTGCAAAAAAATGGTACAGGGGAATTCTGCAAATTGTTGTGTATAACTTTGTCAAACTGTTAAAAGTGGGCAAATAAGCGGAATAATTACGAGATTTGTTAGATCTTTGGCCTTTTTGCAAAAAAAAGTGTGCAAATAATAAATCAGTAGCAGAAAAACTACATTAAGCCAGCAGGAACGAATATAAAAATGATATAATTGTATTATTTTTTTTTTCGTGAAAAAATAATTGGCACCTTTTTTATTACACCTGAGCAAAAGTTTCATCAAAAACTGCTCTTCTCCCGAAGTGTTCCATAATCACTGTTCTCGTCGTCGCCCTAATTAAATTGCACAAAAGACACACTCTGTCGCTCCAATAAGTTCTGGGAGTTCTGGGAAAGGATTAGCAAAAATAAAAATCCATAGCCAACTCCAAAGGTGACAATGAGGTGGAGGAAGAGCGAGTTTAGACACGTTGGATATCTTCCCCTCCAGGGAAATTCTGGCAGCTATAGATTTAAAACTGGATATAGAGGACGGAAAATGAGAGTTTGACACATTTGAGACTGGCCATCAGGGAAAAATCATGGACATGAACACATGATGGTAAAGGAATAACATTTTGCTTTTTTCTATATATTTTAAATTTTTTTCCTCCTTCCCCGTGCATTGCCACATTACAATTCGTATTTAAAAATAGAATAAAAATTGGAATAAAAATTACTGGATAACGCTTTCGCTTTATTTTGCCTCCATGAGGAGTCCAAAAAAATCCTGGAGTTTCTACTAACGCGTGTAGCAATTGTATGCCGCACCTGATAGTATTTAATTATGGCCTGCACGAGTAGCACGTGTACATACATTGAAGAAAAAGAGGGAGAGAGAGAACGCGTGTCTGAATCAAGATGGGGAATATTGAGAAAAAAAATGTAAACGTGTTTGCAAACTTCCACGCTTTACTAACAAGGTTTAAAACAAAATGTGCACAACAGTTATTTATATATGTATACGCAACCAGAAAAAAACGGTATGCGTATGGAGACGATAGAGAAAGACTCAATAGAGAAAAATGATGTCAGAGAACTGTCTTTGATGAGAAATCTTTTCTCAGAAGATTGCATTAGAACAAGAAAAAAAAGACTTCGGTCAATCCTTGAATGCGGCTCTATAGAGGCAAAACCTCAGCAAAATGTGTATAACTGGAGGTTATCAGAGACTTCATCGTATGTTCCACATGCTGCGTGTGCTAATTACGCTGGATTTTCTCGCGTTCAGTAAAAAAAAAGGACAGACATTTGCACTTTTTCTTGCTCAAAAAAAAAGACATGTAAGTAATAGGGATTATGTATGGGAATCTTGAATGTCTCTTAATATACCTACATCAAATGGTTTCAATGTCCCATGAAAAGACATTTCAGTTCAAATAACAGCTTCATCGACCTCGGACCTATCAAACCTCAAACTCGAAAGGTTAATCAGAAAGCACAGGGAAAGATGTGTCAAGAAAAAACCGCGCATTACTACTTTTACTACGGCATTCCATCCACTACTTCATTGTACATTGGAATGACTCTTTTGCAACTGGAACTCGTGGAAATCTTCCACGAGTTCATCCCTGCACAAGTCCAAAGAGAAGAAAAGGACCCAGTATTTTTAATCCGTGAAGTAATTATCAGCTGACGAAATTCTTGTCAAAGCACCACATAAAAGGTAAGGTCATCATTGACCAAGCAAAGTTGACAGTTGTGTCCCCTTTCATATGTGTATAGTGCCTCCTCTTTCTTAATAACACCCTCCCCGATAAAATCCAACGCAGATTAGTGGAAGAGGGAGACGTGTGAAAAGAATTTTTTCTGACATGACAAACTACAGAATTTGGTGGGTTGTGCAAAAAATAAAAATCATAAGTCGTAGTCAGCACCTGCTTGGGTGTTCCATGTAATGATAGGATGAGGAACCAAAGGGTTATCGCCCAAACTACTACTACTATTACTAATACTACTACTAGAAACGTGTTGGTATTTATATATTTATATTTATCTTTTAAGTAAAAAACTATCAAACCTTGTCAAGTCAATGTGGTTGGTCAAAAATGTCCGGAGAAAAGTGTTGGCCAGACAGAATAGGAATTTGGTTATTTTTTTTTATCAAGGCCCAAGATTAAAGGAGGAATAGAGGTACTGGAAATGACCTAAGATTTTTGTGAGGATTGGCGCAAATATTTATAGGGCCAGGTCCTCTTCAGTTCTCAACACAGTTCTCAACTCCAAGTTGTGTGGGAACAGTTGAAACTTGACATTTTTGCCCATTTTTCTTCCAAAAGAATTCTGCTGAAAAAGGAATTTTACTTAAATTAAATTACGACTTGCTTTTAGAATTTTTCCAAGTTAATTTCTGCTGAAAATCTGCCAAAATCTCTATTTTTTCCATTTTTTGGAATTGTTTCTCAAAGTACTTAATTTTTTTTATTTATTTCTTTCCTTGCCCCAATACTCAATTTTTACCCATAAAATGGCACCACGTGAAGGCGGAAATAACTCCGGATTGAACGCGCAGAAGCCATCAAGCTTCCCAGGGATTTACAAGTATCCAGCCGATCGGGATATCCCGTTTAAGAACGGCTATGATTGGCTTGAAGGTAAAGCAAATCCGCTCTACAATTTTTGGTTGAAAGCATTCAAATATACAGTAATTGAAAGTCGTCAAAAAAAAATTACTTTGAATCTTTATTTCCTCCATGTTCCCATCTATTAATTGGCATTGATTTCCCCAGAGCGTTAAAAAACCAATCAATATCCCACATTTTTTGACGGTTCAAAAGAGAGCAATTATTACACAAATAGGAAACAACTAGTAAATAGGGAATTGCAATGGTATTTTTGTATATGTATATGTAATTCCATAGAAGTGGAATATGCGATCTCCAGAGGATATAAAAAGCTAATTGCCTCCCCAAAAATTTCTGTGTTTATTCAGGTAAAAGGAAAGACGATGACATTGGGAATTTGTGGCGTGTCCATGACAAGCTCTACGACTTGTCAACCTTTGCCAAAAGACATCCTGGAGGGGACTATTGGATCCGGCTAACTCAAGGTACGGACGTCACCGAAGCCTTCGAAGTGTCCCATATCACAAATGTGAAGAAGGTGGAGGAAACCCTGGCCAAATTCTATGTTCGGGATGCCGCTTTCCCCCGAAATTCTCCCTACACTTTTAAGCGGGAAGGGTTCTTTAAGACGTTGAAGGAAAGGGCGGCTCCCATTTTGGAGGTAAATAAATATAATAAAAATTAAGCGGGAAATATTACATGTACTTTTATTACTCAAAATATGTATGGAATACCCGGGAAATTAACCCGGAATTTTGATTAACAAGGGTGTACTCCTCATTTTGTATATCGATGCTTAAAAGCATTCTTTTGGATTAAGTACGCGGACTCTTAATTGTGACTAAAAGTGATATATATTCAGGAAAAATTGATTTCCCAGACATTGACAGGCTCTAATAGGAATGGTCTAGTTCACAAATAATGAAAAGATTAAAATTGGTTTTAAATTTTTTATTGCGAATGCAGTCAAAAATTCAATTCTTGTCTTCATCAGACAATAATTGATAAAGTTATGGCTGTTTGTTTCACGCCAAGTTAAAAACAGTTAGAAAATCCCAATTTTTTAACTTGGCGCGCAAAAATAGTCAGAACGTTGCCAATTATTTGTTGGATTCGCGATTTTTTTTACTGTATCCGCAATAAATATTTGTACAACTCATCAACAATAAAATGCTGTACATTATTCTGGGCCAGGTCGAAGCAAGGGGAAGCCCACTGGACAATAATTGTCAGAAATGTCGCTTTTAAGGATTACACTTATTTAGTCACTTTTACATCCTAAACTCCGGGCATTTAGTCAAAAACAATATGGATCTACTTAAATATGTAATTGTTTTTTTTACTTGTCTCCCTTCCAGAAAGTCGGAACACAGCCGGACGTAACCATCCGGCTCATGATCGATGGTCTAGGATTAGCTTTCTTCCTCCTCACCCTCCTCGGAGTCTTCTTGAATTCGACAGTGATCCAGACCGTGGCCGGCGTGACTTGTGCCATGACCATCATTGCAGCTCACAATTTTTTCCATATCAAGGACAATTGGCGGAAATATTACTATGACGTGAGCTTCCTCTCCTCCATCGAGTACCAGATCAGTCATGTCATTAGCCATCATCTCTATACCAATACTATCATGGTAAGACCTTTTAAATCCATTGTCTTCTCCCATTACATGTACTTTTTTTTTTTATCAGAAAGAGGAAAAATCTCATTTTACCCTTTCCCCCATATACTTCATGCTTATTTATCAGTTTTTAAACATCCTAAAAAAATTCCCTTTTTGGATGCAGGACATTGAAATTTCCGCCTTGGAACCCGCCTTTGAGTTCCTCCCAAAGGACAAGTCCATCTTCAAGCGCTTCCTCCCCGCCGTGTACGCTCATCTCTTCTGGGCCGTCAATTTCTACCTGGATTTCCTCAAGAGAGTCCGAGCCATTGCCAATGGGAAGCAACAACTTCGGCCAGAGAATCTCCTCGTCTTCCTCGAGCTCCTTCTTTGCATGGCAGTTGCTCCCACGCCTTCCGTAAGCCCTTCCATTTCATTACGAGAAAATTTTGTGCTTGATTAATTATTAATTAAATATTAATTAAATATTAATTAATTTCTAATTAAATCCATAACAATCCAAATTTTTGAAATTCCACAGACTGGCTTCTGGTCCTGGATGTACATCCATGCTGTAGCTTCCTATTGGTTCAGCCTTGTGGCCATAGGTGGATCTGCTCATCATCATCCCACCTGCTTCCATGATGGCGACGAAGCTCGGGCGGAAGCTGATTTTGGGTAAATGACCATGTTTTTTTTTTTGCGTTAATCCTAATTATATGGATTTTCCCCGGGGATTAACCAATGTTATTTGGATTTCCCTTTATTTGAATTAATAGCGATGTAAATTTTTAATGGGGTTTTGCGTGGCTAATTTTGTTCAATTAGACTCTGTCAATTGGACGCGATTCGTGACCGCTCGGATGACCTCCACCAGAGTCTCTTTGTGATCCTCGTGACCTTTGGAGCTCATTCCCTCCATCATCTTTTCCCCACCGTGTGTCACTCCAAGCTCCATCACGTCCAGAAGGTCTTTGAGGACACGGTGAAGGAGTTTAACGAGGAATATGCCCCTGTGAGCCAATTGGAATTGTTCGTGGGCATGCATAAACAGTTGGCTCGAACGGAGACGAAGGCACATGCGACGGGAGTAGAGAAATTAGGGATGATTAGCATGAAGCAAAAGACCAAGTAAGCTGATAGGATCCAGGGATTTTGAGGCTCTAAACATTACTATTAAATGTATTAAAAAAAACAATGATGCATAATTTCCTCCCCTCCTCCCCTGCGGAAATTAGTATACCCAGTTTGCTTCATTTTTGTGCAAGTAGAGAGATCTGTGTGTACGTGTTAGTATATTTAACATAAATGATAATTGCTACCGGGTATTTGGTCCTGTAATTACGGATGGTATACATATTATATCCATAAAAAAGGAAATATAATGTCACCCAAAAAAATCACGCAGAGTCCCTTTTTTTATAGACACGATAAAGGTGCTAGGGTATATTATTAAGCTGGGCAAAATTCTTTTTTAACATTGTCAATCCGTGTCTCCCTAATTTTCTTTGGGAGAAATTTTTTCCCCTTCTTTTCATGTATATCGGAATCATTGGGGAATTTATTTGGTTAGGGTTTCCTCCGATTTTTTTTTGTAGCGATAATTGTATAGTGACTACAGATTTATAGCTTTGTAGGTATATTTGTTCATGCACACATAATCTTTGTACCAAATATGTGTGTAAATATTTTTACTTGTAAGTCCTAACAAGATATACGAAGTGTAAGACTTGTAATAATTAATGTCCTTGTATAATAAACTTGGTATGGGAAAAAGAAAAAAATGTACGACTGAATTCACATATTTGACCGAGTTGGTGAAAGTTCGTCTTTATCCTTTTTTGCACGACATGAACTTTCCCCCTGTAAAACTTCTTTCTTGGGGCATTCTTTTTTCTCTATTGGTGTTCATATACATATAAAGATGGTTATGTGTGCAAAAAAAATTCTCCCTTTTCCGCCTTGCTTTTTTCCTCGGGAGGAAATTCGCAAAAAAAAAAAGAAAGAAAAGTTATACACTTGTAGTAGTCACACACAACCTCGTAAAAGTTGTTCCCCGTTTTCTGATTGACTGCATCCAAGAGCAACAAGAGGAACTTGTACACATGTAATGCGTTTACATAAAAAAAATTAGAGCTTTCTTCAGCTGTTGCAATGACAACAATAAAAAAAAAGAAGTCCCCGACAATTTTTTTTCATTAGTTGACAAGGAGAAGGGGGAATAAAGAAGTACAATGGGAGTAAAAAAAACCTGTTCTTCTTCTTCTTCCTTCAACATCATTATATTTTTGCTTGGAACTTGGATTCAAGAGAGAAATGGGATGGGAAAAGAAGGCGGAAGATACAGGAAATGTTGAGGAATCATCGTCATCAACAAGACCGTCATCATCGTGGTATAATAAGTATGCTTTATAGCACGTTTACAACTTTCCCTTTCTCCGTCGTCCCCAACCTTTACTTACTCCCGCTTTCTCTGGAACAGTTCATTTTATTTTGCTCTATCCATCTTCCTGCTTCTCAAACTCCTTTCACTTATTGTATCTCTCCTCATTTGCTTTCATTCTCTTTGTCTCTCTTCTCTTCTCCCTCGCCTTTATTTTTCCTTCCATTCCTTTCTCTATTTTTGTGTCCTCTCTCACTCTTTGCTTCTTTTCGTGTCTCTCTCCCTCTTATTTTGCTTCTATCTCTCTCTCTTTCTCTGTTTTTGTTTCTCTCTCTCTCTTTTTCATTTGCTCTATTTCATTCTCTCTCTGCATTCTAGTTTCTCCTTAATTCTCTCAGTCTCATCTGTTTTTTCTCTCTATCTCTCACCTTCTTTTTCTCTACTGTCTCTCGTTTTCTCTTTCTTCCTCTCGCTTTCTTTCCCTCCTCTCTCGCTTTCTCTTTCTTTCTCTCGCTTTCTTTCCCTCCTCTCTCGCTTTCTCTCTCTGTCTCCTCTCTCGCTTTCTCTCCTCTCTCGCTTTCTCTCTCTGTCTCCTCTCTCGCTTTCTCTCTCTTTCCCTCCTCTCTCGATTTCTCTCGCTTTCTCTCCCTTTCCCTCCTCTCTCGCTTTCTCTCTCTTTCCCTCCTCTCTCGATTTCTCTCGCTTTCTCTCTCTTTCCCTCCTCTCTCGATTTCTCTCGCTTTCTCTCTCTCTTTCCCTCCTCTCTCGATTTCTCTCGCTTTCTCTCTCTTTCCCTCCTCTCTCGATTTCTGTGGCTTTCTCTCTCTCTTTCTCTCCGCTCTCGCTTTCTCTCTATTTCTCTCCACTGTCGCTTTCTCTCTCTTTCTCTCCTCTCTCGCTTTCACTCGCTTTCTCTCCTCTCTAGCTTTCTCTCTTTCTCTCCATATCTATCTGTTTCTCTGCTCATTTCTCTCCGCATCTTTCTCCTCCCTCTTTCGCTCAAGTTCTTACTTTATCTCTCTTCTTCTCCCCTTATCTCACTCTTTCTCGTCCTCTCTCATCTCTCTCCTCTCTCTTTCTCTTGCCCTCTGTCTCCTCTGGCTTTTTCTCCTACGTCTATTATTCTTTCCCTTTCTTAGTTTCTTGCGTCCATTCCCTGGTTTTCTTTTTCCCTCCTCTATTGCACCATTTCTTTCTTGGTTTCTGTTTTACTCATTTTTGCGCACACTAGTAATTTCTTTTGTTTTCTTGTAGTTTGTTGGTTCTTCTCACTTGTGCTATCTTTTGTTTTCTTGAATTAGCTTACAGTCTCCCTCTTCTGTTCTCGCGCTCTCTCTCTATTTCACTATCTTGCAATCTTTTTCACTTCCCTGTTTTGTGTCTCACTTCCGCCTCTGTGACGCACTCTTTTCCCCATCTTTCTATTTCACTCTCGCTTCCGCATTGAGCTTTCTCCTTCACTCTGTAGTTATTTGGCATCATGTCCGTCTCTTTTATGCCTCTCTCTCTCTCTCTTTGCCTCCTCTGTCTTTTGTCCCAGCCTCTTCTTTCTCCTTCTACTACCTCTGACACTCACTTTCATTGTATTCTTCCCTCTCTCCTTCCCGTATTCACTGTGAAGTCTACCTCTCTTCGCTCTTTCTCTCAGCAGCAGTCCCTCCCTTTCCTCGATCGTTGATCCTCTCCCGTCAGATGATTAAACTTTGTATCTGTGAATAACGCCTGGATGACTGTACTTGTTCACACCTTGGCGGATGAGAGGGAGATGGTGAGAGATAGGGAGGGATGGGAAGCGATAGAGTTGGTGAGCTACTAGGAATTAATCTGAGAAAATAATCAGTTTTCATCTCTCTTGAATTTCTATGGCGAACAAATCCCCGACATTTTAATTCGTGGGAGAATTTCACCAAATCCCCATTTTCTACAACTTTCACCTCACACTTTACTCGTGCCCCCTATATATCTTTCTCTCTCTTTTCCTCTCTTTTACTCTCACTTTCTCTCTCCCTTTTTCTCTCACTCTCTCTTTCTCTGTTTCTCTCTCTTTTTCTCTCTTTCTCCCGCGCTTGTCTATATATGAGATGATAAGAAGTACATATAAAAACTTGCAATATTTTACTGGAGCATTGTGCATTGGCAAAGTCTGTCAAATCCTCTAAACCACACTCGTAGCTTTTACCTTTCCTCCTCCTCCCCCTCATATACGTCTCTCCCGAGCACTTTATGCCCCTTTCTCCCTCTGTCTCACTCTTGAATTTTTAGCCTGCAGGATATTAAAGTAGAACATTTGAAATTCACAAGTTTATTTGTGGTAACTGTGGTAGAGGGAGAAAGAGAGAAATACCGTGCTCTCTCTCGCTCTATGTAGAATGCTTCCAGGCTAGAGAGAGAGAGAGAGAGAGAGAGTGAGAGAAAGTTGCCAGAGAGACCGAGACGTGGACGAAGGAAGGAAAGTGAAGAGGATGATATTATTAAAGGAATGGAAAATACTAATCATACGGACTGGAAAATACTAAATGTGTAATGTTACATGCATGTGCAAGTTTTCCAGTCAATTCGGCTGGCACGTCTTTGCTTTCATCATCTTCGTCGTTTCCTCCTAATATTGAGAGCATCCTCCTCCTCCTCCTTCTCCTCTTCCTCCAAACGCCACCGACGCCTCCACAAACTCAACATGAGTCATTGGACACCAGTTACAAGGAACTTCCTTCCATCTTCCCATGAACGAATGTCCCGGGGAAAGAGACAGAGGAAAAGGAGAGGGAAAGCCCCCACACATCTCCCAATCATGCTTCAAAGTTGATTAGCATTGCAAAATACCTTCGTTAATAACACAAACAATTTAATCAAATTAAAATGTCACGTGCCACGTACAATCAAATGAAATCCCAGCTTTACCGACAGTCATTTATGGAAATTGCGTGTTTTAAGTTCCCCTGGCAAAAGACGAACTCTCGTTTTATGTCCTCTCTTTTATATCTATACGTCCATCCCTCCATGATTTCTCCTTCCGGGGGGAGACCCCCAAAAAATGCATGGAAGAGCCCATCCAAGGCTGGAAGTGGGGAAATCTTTCGTGCATTTGTAGTATGTAAAGGGGAAATTGAGGGATGTTTTCGAGCTATTAGAGAACTTCGTTCTACCAGGACGATGGGAGACGCAGAACAAAAATTCGTTGAAGACATTCACGTGTGTACTATGCGTATGGAATCAATGGGTGGGAAAGGACGGGGATGGGAAAGGTGGAAAAATAAATAATGAACACGGATTACATAGTGTGCACCGCAGTCAAAGCGTACAAAGGAAACAAATAATAATTTATTGTTGTTTGTCTCATCATGCATGGGATCAATCATTTCCCCTCCCATCATCAACGGATGATGGGAGGGGAAATGAGAGACACAGAGCGGCATGGAGAGATACTAGGACCATCAGAAGAGAGAGAGAGAGAGAAGAAATAAAAAACGAGAGAAATATGCCTGGAGAGAACGAGAGAAAGAGAGATAACTGAAAGGAGACACAGAAGGGGAGCGCGCAAAATACAGAAATGAAACCAGATGCCAGAAATGAGAGGGAAAACAAAATGGAAAGAAGCAAGATGAAAACAGACAAAAAAGACCACATCCTGGCGGAAAACCATAGAAAAAGACAGAATCCATAGACCGCCAGAGAGAAAGCGACAACGAGGCGACAAAAAATAAGAGATAACTAAGGAAACAAAGAAGTGAAGGCAAATTCAAAGAAAGCAAGGGAAATTGTGTCTGAGAACACCAGAGGAGAAATCAGAAAAAGCAAGAGATTGAAAACAAATTAAAGAAACCAGGTGAAAGCGAGAGAAAAATGCTAGAGAAACTGAGTGAAAGACAATCAGAGAAATCGATTGAAAGAAGGCAAGAGAAAGAAAGTCCGAGAATGAAAGAGAAAGATAGCAGGCGAAGGGCAAAAATCGAAAGAAATTTAGAGAGAATAAGCGAAAATAGTCAGGGAGAGCAAGAGAAAGAAAGCCAGAGAGGGCCAGAAAAACAAATCCAGCAAAAATAATAAAAAATCCAAAGAAATTAGTCAAAACAGCCAGAGACAACAAGAATACGAAAGTCAGAGAAAACAAGACAAAATCCCGAGAAATTAGTCAAAACAGCCAGAGAAAACAGGAGAAAGGCATCCAGAGAATGTATGAGGAAGAAATCCAGAGAAAACAAGAGAAAATATGAGAAAGAAATGCAGAAAAAAAAGCCAGAGAACTGAATTGAGAAAAAATCCAGGTAAAATAATATAAAAAAGCCAGAGAAAACAATATAAAAAGGCCAGAGAAAACAAGAGAAAGAAAGGCAAAGAAAACAAGAGGAAGAAAGGCAGAGAAAACAAGAAAAGGAAATGCAGAGAAAATAAGCGAAAGATACCCTGCGGAAACAACCGGAAGGAAGCAGATAAAATAAGCAAAAGAAATCCAAGGTAAAGAAGAGAGACAAAGGCGAAAACTAGAAAATTCGTGGAATTTAAAGAACGAAAGTGCAAGAAAAAAGAGACAAACCAAGAAAAATAGCAACTTCGGAAGAGAAATCACGTGAAAATGCACGAGACTCTGCTTGTATGAGATATAGAGAGAAAGTCAGTGACTAGGATATACAAAATTATAGATAAACCATCACAAAATAGAAAGAGATGAGACACAAATTTCTCTCTCCCCCCAATCTGTACTACAACTCCTGTAGGATATAGACAACAAGGATAAATTCTTTCAAGTCCTTCATCATTTGTCTCGTTAATGGAAGAAACAAGGGCGCTTTTATTTTACCATCGTTGACAAAGGGAACATAACACGGTTGAGGGACAGAGGTAAAGGGAGAGGGAGAGAGTGAAAACCCTCTGATCCAAAATCACCAGGTTAGAGATGGCATGCATTAAAAAAAGTGGGGTAGATGAAATAATAAGGTCGTGGAATGCTCGGAGAGGTCTAGTACAAGCACATGAAGAGAAAGAGAGAGAGAGAGAAAGTAGTAGTAAAATGTGTTTGTGAAACCTCTCGTTTCATTCGAGCCCCCTGCCCTTAATCCGTAATAGCTTTGATGACTCGTTCCTATAAGTTTCTGACATGTGGAAGAAGGAAGCGACAGTAACACGCTGGAAACTCGGAGGGAGAGTGACTCTTGGAGTGTGCCACAATGTTGGAAGGACTGCGTACATTCCCCTGGATATATATATATATATATGCACTTTTTTTATTCTTTTTTTTTCTTTACAGGGAAGGGAAAACAATTTCCTCCCAGCCGGCACATACTTCCATCAAATACTCACTTAATACGGAGAGAGTCAAATTATGGCACAAGTATTAATTACTGATTCCCAATCAATTTTATTGATTCCCCCCTGATATTACCCTTGTCGATTCTCCAGGTCCTCGACAGCAAGAAGAAGTATGCATGTCACACGGTAATGTTTGTAAGGGGGCGCATTCACCCAAGGTGCATACACCTCTTGCAAATGTACACAAATACACTCAAAATATTATGTCATTTCTCATTCACAAACTTGCACTTGTCCATTCCTTTCCTTATTTTCTTTTTCCTTTTCTCTCTTTCTTTTTTGCTTATGTGGCCTTTTCTTATGTTTCCTCAATTTGGTCTGGTGTTTTCCTTTTTGCGTCGTACATATCTGACGGGCTTTGTACGTCTTGGAGATTTAGCTATAAATTCAAGTTATGGCTTGCTATTTATTGTTTTAAGTTTTATCCCGGCATTTTTATTTGTTTCCCATTAGCTTCTCTGGTTTCTCGATTTTACTCGTATATCTCGCTTTTCCTGTTTTCTGTGTATTCTCGCTTGCTTTCTGTTTTTTGGGTTTTTTTCTCGGTTTGACTCGTCTGCTTAAATCGTTTTCTCGCTTTCCTCTATTTTTTATTTCTTCTCGATTTTCCTCTTTCTATTTCTTCTCGATTTTCCTATATTTTATATTTTTTCTCGATTTTCCTATATTTTATATTTCTTCCCGATTTTCCTATATTTTATATTTCTTCTCGATTTTCTTATATTTTATATTTCTTCTCGATTTTCCTATATTTTATATTTCTTCTTGTCGATTTTTCTTTATTTTCAATTTCTTGTCGATTTTCCTTTATTTTATATTTCTTCTTGTCGATTTTCCTTTATTTTATATTTCTTCTTGTCGATTTTCCTTTATTTTCTATTTCTTCTTGTCGATTTTCCTTTATTTTATATTTCTTCTTGTCGATTTTCCTTTATTTTCTATTTCTTCTTGTCGATTTTCCTTTATTTT
>JAQGBT010000978.1:0-37952 GCA_034698585.1 Disparrhopalites patrizii | reverse complement strand
AAAGATCAAGAGAAAGCAAAATAAAGATCAAGAGAAAGCAAAATAAAGATCAAGAGAAAGCAAAATAAAGATCAAGAGAAAGCAAAATAAAGATCAAGATAAAGCAACATAAAGATCAAGATAAAGCAACATAAAGATCAAGATAAAGCAACATAAAGATCAAGATAAAGCAACATAAAGATCAAGATAAAGCAAAATAAAGATAAAGGGAAAGCCAAAAAGGAGATCAGGAAAGCAAAATAAATAAAGAGAGAAAGCCAAATAGAAGATTAGTAAAGCAAAATAATGAGAAAGAGAAAGCCAAATAGAAGATTAGTAAAGCAAAATAATGAGAAAGAGAAAGCTAAATAGGAGACAGGAAAGCAAAATAACGATAAAGAGAGACAGATACAAGAGTGGACAGGAAGGTACGAGAGACAAATGTAAAAAAAGAGAAAGGAGAGAAAGAGAAAAAAGAGTGAGAAAGAGTGAGACTTCGAAAATAAAAAAAGACGAAATCGAAGGAAAGAATCTCAGAAAGTGTCCAAAATTGCGACAAAAATAAAGCACGAGAAAAAAACGTAAACCCAAAGAAGTATCTGTAGTTAGGATGCCCAAAGAGAAGAAACAGCTGGAGACATCCCGAAAAAGGGCTAAAGAGCCACGGAGAGAAAGGGGAAGAAGCAGAGATATGAAAACCACAAGCGAGACAAATTACAAAAAAATAGGCATAGTCCTCCTTCCACCCCATCTTCCCCTTTATATTCCCCCAGAAAAAACTGAAGAGGAACTATACCACGGACTTTTTCAGAGGTTTAACCATAATCAGGGGGGGGGGAAGGGGAAAAGTTAAAGCCCAAGTCTTTTTCTTGTATAGTAACTTACTTTCCTTCTTCCTTCCTCCTTAACTCTTTTTTTCTTCCTTTTTTTTAAAGCTTGCTCGAACCATCGTCTTTCTCCCTATACTCCTTCCTCTTCTTCCTCTCTTTTTGGCCTAGGTAGAAATAAGAACGGTGTGTGTCTTGAGCATGCATGTTCACAGTTTATAGAGATACACACGTTTAGATATGTTGGAGAGAGAAAAAAATAGTACAAGTAAGCAGCCTCGACGAAGCGCAAGTCTCCCAGCTGCATGACAATCACATTGAGATAGCGGTTGGCCGAGGAACAGATATGCTCTCTCTCTCTTTCTTGCTCTCTCTCTCTCTCTCTCTCTCTCTCATTTCTCACTCGCACTCTCCCTTCCTACAAACACATACACACACATGCTCACCCACTTACTACAGAGACACATTCACTCAGAAGCACACACACACTTCTCTCTGGCATATACAGGAGTTCACATACACGCTCCTTCCCGCTCCCTCAGAGAGAGAAAGAGAGAGAAACTCTGTTTCAGTACAATCTACTTAGACTCCTCGCCATTTGATCCATTCCCCGGCTACTCAGTTAGAACAACTCGAGTGCTTCATCGACAACATTTAGTCCGTGTTGTAGTAGTAAAAAGAGGGAAGGAGTAAAAGAGGGAGAGAGAGAGAGAGAGGAAAACATTTGATGGACTATATACTCCAGGAACGTTCCTCACCGCTCAAGTATTACCCGTTCGTTCTTCGACCTGGTAGCAACGGAAGAGCCGGAGCTTTACTCCTAACCCACCACCGACCACTGCTTTTCAATTATTATAAGGAAGAAGAGAGAAGAATAGACCTCAACTCTGCCAATCAACTGGGAAAAGAGGATAGAATTTCCATAAATTTAAAACTTGTGACTCATTTTATCATTTCACGGGATATTTTTCATCACCAGGGGCTCTAGCCGGGCGCTCTTCCACCAAATAAATCTCTCCTAAAGCTCTCTCCGTGTGTTCGGAATTTTTGTAAGGACTTCCACTGCTGTGGACAAATTCTGGGGGTGTTGGACATTTACCGGAGGATAGTAATTAGAGGGAATTTCCACCTTCTGTGAGTTAACCTTTTACGAGAAGAATAAGGGAGGATTTAGGAGGTGAAAAAAATAGAGAGAAGAGAAGACTTATCTGGGGAAATACTGGAGTGACAGTGACTTACTTCTTGTTGTTATCATCACTATTATCCCTCTTCCTGTATTTGACAAGCTTCCCAAGTCCCAGCTAGGGACCACCCGAGCCTGGGACATTGTCAATTCTCCGTGTTCTACTACTTACAACGACTACTAGTATAGTTCCTTCCTAAAAAAAAAAAAAACTTAGCACATATTGGTTGAACGACCCAAAAAAACTTTCAATTCTCCATTCCACCAAGGAAAATTTTGGTGTACATTGAAAACTTTTTTTTTATTTCGAGGGATTTTGGGGGAAGTGGAAAGGTTTTGAACTTGGTGAAGAGAAAGTGTTAGGTGAATGTGTGTGGATAAGTTTTCCAAGAAGGTGTAGTGCTCAACATTACCGTGGAGTTCATCCAAGAGGATTTTTTTTCTCCCCCTAACCAAACAACAAAATTTCCGTCAACTTTACCTCCGGTTTTATATACCGCCAAACACAACAACCACATGCATCCCCAGTCACTCACATGGTTCCTCAGCTGTTCCTCTCTCTCTCCAGTGTCTGTGTTGAGAGGTGGCGGGCTTGGGGTGGATGAGTTGGGAGAAGTGGAGGAATAATCAGGGAGAAAAGGAAGGGTTATGTGGGATTTTTTTTGTCCCCCTCCATCCTCGTTTGTAAACCCAAGAAAAGGCTCATCACTGCATGTCAACCCCTGGAAAAGGTGGACTTCATCGGAGGACCGGAGGGAAAAAGTCACTAGCTCATCTGTCTTATAAATGTTCATTTAGTTAATTGTCACATCCTCCATTTTGACTGGGAATCTCTCGTCAGCGTCCATCCCGTTATTCATCATCATCATCATCCTCCTCCTCCAGGAAGAGAGGAGGCAAGAAAAAGGACAAAACTTTTTGTAGAGAATAAAGGAAGAGACGAAGAACGAGGAAAGGGGAAAGAAACGAAAAAGTACGCAGAGGGGGAGGAGGTGGAGGGGAAAAGGAAGAAGAAAAATAAGGGGAAAAAATCCTTCCCTTACCCCCTCTGAAGCTCTCATGCATGCTCATGTTTGATGTGTCATTTCCCTCCCTTGCCCCCTCAACTTTCTTAAGAGATATATAGGTGGAGGAAAAGAGGTACTTTCTCCATTGAAGAGATACTTTCTCCAGGAAAGGTACACGAATGTATCTTCAATGAAACCGACCCTTTCTCCTCTCGGGCTCAATTAGTGTGTGTCAAAAAAAAAAAAACTCTCCCCCCCCCCAATTTTTGGTCGTTACCATGGCGACGTCCCCTCTCCGGCATCATCTCCGTCTCCTACAGCGTCTCACATCATCGTCGTCATCAGGACTTAGGACGAGCCCCCAGTTTATTTGTTAAGCACCGCAAAAGGAAGAGGAGAAAGGGAGGGAGAGAGAGAGACAGAGGGAAACTTTTGTGGTTTGACTCATCTTTTCCTCTTCTGTCATCCTCTCGTCTTCAAATTCATCCTCTTCTTCTTCCTCTGTGGTCTTCATTCCCCCCTCACCCTTTGCGCTTTGGGAAGCTCCTTTGACTGGCACACATTTCGGACGACAAATAATTGTGTACTACTAGGAGGGAATATATTTGTTAAAAGGGTGGAGGTGGAGGAGGAGGAGGAGGAGGGAAAGAAAACATTTAGAAAGACATTTGTGTGTTGTGAGAGTGCTCGAATAGAGACTTTCCACCAGCTTCCTGTGGTTTACTTCCTCTCGTGTGTGGCAAAAACTACTCCTGATGGAGTGTGGGAGTATTCAGTGGGACTCGGGATGAACAAAAGTACATGTGCGAAAGGACCCTCCTAATCATACCATGTACTCAATCCCACGAGTGAGTCAAAGGACTCTCCTCAGGACACTTGCTAACGAAAGGAGAATGAGAGACTGTTTTTGTACGGTGATTGCCTCATCTAATCATATTTGACTCTCTTCTTTTCAAATTCTCTCTGTCAACGTCTCTCTCTCTCTTTCTCTTTCTTCTATCAAGAGGAAAAGAAGGGAGGGAGAAGAACAAAAAGTGTGTGTGTTTGTAGTTTCCCGTGTTTGTAAACTTTTTGTTTTTGGAGGGAAACTTAAATTGTTTTAAAGGTTTATACAAGGACAATTAGAATAGTTGGTGTATTTTGTGTATCTCTGGATTTCCTCCTTTCCTCCATCTCTTGATTTCAAGTTGAAAAACAAAGAAAAGAAAAGAAAACCAGGGGATACAAAGACAATAAGGAGGGTGAATTTTTTAGACCCTTGAAGAAAAGGAAGATAACAAATAAAGGAGGATCTCTAGAAAAGGATATAAAAAAAACTGTACCAATATGTTTGTACTATGGTTAGCTCAGCTATTTGTTTTCGTCGCAATCATCTTGTCGGCAATCTTTGGCAATTCTCTGGTGATTGTGGCCGTGTGGCGGAACAGAAAATTGAGAACATGGACTAACTACTTCGTGGTCTCCCTTGCCTTCGCGGATACCTTGGTGGCTCTTGGAGCCATGAGTTTTAATGCAAGTCAGACACTTAATGAAGGCCGTTGGATGTGGGGCCAAGTGATGTGTGACTTGTGGAACTCCCTTGATGTGTACTTTTGTACCACGTCCATCCTTCACCTCTGCTGTATCTCCGTGGATAGGTACTATGCCATTTGCAAACCACTTCAATACCCTTTAACAATGACAGCCAGGACCGTCAGGATCATGCTAGGTAAGTCCAGTCAAGCGATAAACAAACTCCAAAAGGTGGTTCGGTTCTCTGCAGTTGGAGCAGAAAAGAAACAACTAGAAAAAAAAGGGATGGAAAAAAAACTAAGAAAATACTCCTTCTTGTCTCTAATCACCGTAAAAACCTATATCCCTTTCCACCTTCAACCCTTTTCTTCCCTTTCTCCATCTCATTCCCTCCCTCTCTCGATCTCTCTCTTTCTCTTCCTCTCTCCCTCTCTTTTCCCTCACTTCACCCTTTCTTTGCCTCTTTTTCACTTGAATGTCCTCAAAAGTCCTTATTTGCCCTCTTCCCAATTCCCTTTATTGTCAAAGAATGAAACAAGTGGCTTTTGAAATCCGGTGGTAGTGGGTGAAAGTAGAATGAGGGGGAAACCACAGAATAAAAGGGAAAAGGGGCAGAGAAAAAAAACAACTTCACCTCCTCCTACTCCTTTCACTTGGTACTTATTATTCACTGCCCCCTCTCCTTTTTTCTCCCTATTACTCACTGTCTTCCCGTTAGTAAACTCTCTTCTGTCTTCCATTTAGTCAACTCTACCTTTCTCTCGCTCTCTCTCGGTCTCGTCCGAGGAGGAAGTACATATATAAATACAAATTACAGAGGGGTTTATAAAGGCATAAGGACGGTTTGTAGGGAAAGCGTTGGGGAGGCAACAGGAGCAGCAAGGGGCTCTCTCTCTCACGCCTTTTTCACACGTTTCCCTCCATACTACTCCCCTGTGGATGTAACTTATCATCACGTAACTACACACTTAGCCAAATCATTACCCTTTTAACTGAACCCTTTACACCGTGTGGCAGACACACTGTTGTAGAAATTAAAGTGAGTGTTTTTGTCTCTATCTCTCATCTCTCCAAATGTCCTCTTTCTCCATTTATAACTCTCTCACTCAATCATATGTTCGCCCTCTTGCTTTCTCCTAGTAGTTTCCACTTTCCCATCTTGGTCTCTTATCTCACTTTCCTTTACTTTCTTGTTCTGGCTATTTCTTCCTTGACATTTCTCCCTTTTTTGAAATCTCTCTCTTGTTTTTGCTCTTTCTCTATTGCTTTCGTTATTGTTTTTTACTCTTTTCTATTGTTTTTGCTTTTGTTTGTGCTATTTCAAGATATCCTTGAGTTTTCTTTTCTCTCTATCTTTGTTGTTTTCTTCCTTTTTTTTGGATTGTTGCACTTTGTCAATTACTATCTCTATCTCTCTTGTTTTTACTCCTTATCTCTTGTTTTCTGCTGCTCGCTTTTTCATTTGATCTGTTTCTGTTTTTTGCCTTGTTTTTTCTCCTTTTCTTTTGCTCTCTTGTTTTTTCTTTTGTATCTCTCTTGTTTTTTCTTTTGTATCTATCTTGTTTTTTCTTTTGTTTTTCTCTTTTTGTTCTCTCTTGTTTTCTTCCTTTTGTTGTCTTGTTTTTTATCCTTTTATTTCTCTCTTGTTTTTTCTTCTTTTGTGCTTCTATCTCGTTTTTGTCCTTTTGTTTTCTCTTGTTTTTTCCATTTGTTTCTCTCTTGTTTTTTCCTTTCTTTCTCTCAAGCGTTTTCTACTGTTTTCTGTCTTTCTGCTTTTCTTTCTCTTGCTTTCACCCTTGCTTTTCACAATTGTCTTCCCTTTTCATTGTTTCTTCTTTGTTCCTTTGTTTTCGGAGTCTCTGCTACTGATTTTATCTTACTTTCTCTCTTATCTGTTCTTCTGTCGTTCTCTTTGTCTGGCTTTTTGTTGCTATCTATCTTTCGCCGTCCCTTCCTACCGTTTTTCCTTTTCTTTGCAATTTTTTTTTGCTTTCTCCCGCTCGTTTTTGTACACTTTTGCTTTCCCTGACTATCTCCCGCCTTGCCCCTGCATTTGTCTGTTTCTGTCCCTATCATTTTTTCTCCGTCCTTTAATTGATGTTTCACTATATTTTACCCCTTCTGTCTCTCTCATCTCATGTTCTCTTTAGTGTTCGCTCCGACTTTTTTCATGTCCTTCACTCTCTCTCTTTCTATCTAGTATAATATCGTTCTCTCCTCCTCTGCATCTAACTATTCGTTTCATCTACTCTCTGCCTGTCTCCCGCCTTTTATCTCACTGTCTGTCGTTGCCATTCACTTTCATTTTCACGCTTATCCAATAAGTGAAACACTCAAATCTTAAATTTAGACATTAAGGTCTATCCCTTGTCGCTCTTGATTACCTCATCTCCCCCACTCTATTATGAGAGTATCACGCCAACCTGAGAACATGAGGATTCATTTTATGGATGGCATATCTCTGGGAAATCTTCCTGGTCCCCTCTTCCTCCCCTTTCTCCTTCCATTCTCAGCAACCACCTCACTCTTTCTCCCTCCAACAACAGTTGGCTTTACTCAATCAAACTCATTACGAGGGTAATTATCATCTTAGCAGACTCCCTTCCTCCCCCTCGTACCTGCTTGCTTATCCATAAACAACCCAGAAGTTTCATATGCTTCCAAGGCTTTAGATAGGATAGCCTTAGATAGGACCTAACTATAATCCCAAAATCATAAACTAGCTACGACAGGAGCATTTAAGTTGACACAAAAACTTGGGAGTTTGCATAGAGATTATGTCAAGTTTGTGTAGATTAAGGGTTAGGGGTGGGACACAATGGAATCATCTTTGGCGGTGATGGGCGGGAATGTCATTCTTTGGGTGTACATATCTTCTACCTAGGGATATAATTACGTATGCACCTCATCTGTATCGAGATAGATGAAGGGAACAAAACTCATCACATGGAAGAGTACCCAGAACAGTGTGGGGAAAATGGGGGAGTGTCAGCCATGAGAAAGGAAGATAGGGTTGAGATTGTGTAAAGAATGAAAAGAAGAAAGGTGTAATGTCTGGAGACAAAGGAGAGCATCACAATAGTTCAACTTCTGAGTGAATGGTTATGGATAGTGACACTGGCTAAAAGGTATAGGCCTCCACACTCGAATAGATAGACAAGTGGTAAAGAGAGAGTCTACAGGGACAAGGAAAAGAGAGACTTTGACAGGATAAAAAAAAACTGTGGTGATGGCGGCGTACTTTCACCTACATATACACCAATAAAGAAAAAGGTACATGTGGCAGTAAATGGCTCCGAAAACTTGGGGAAGTAGTTAACCTCCGAAAATCTTAAATTACCTCTTGAGGGTGTAAAGAAAGTTATGTAACAGTCGTACGTGAAGAGAGTGAAAGTGTAGAGAAAGTTATTATAACTGCAATGAAACTCTCATAGTCTCTCTCCAAGACTCGTTGGAAACAGATACACACACATTGCTGGGAGGGAGAGAGAGAGAGAAAGAGGAAAGGAGATAGAATGACACATACACACAAGTGAATGGGAGAAAAGAAGTATGTAACTACATGTTGTATTGAATCTGAGTGTAATTTGGCCCCCGAATCTCTATAAAGTCTCCTTTCTTCAGTGTCATGGCCACCTCACAGGGCTGAGTTTCTAGTGTGTAAGAAGATCTTTTTTTCCCCTTCAAGCCAAATCTCTCCCTTTTACCCCTTTAACCTCAATGCTGGAGATAACGAATGCTTCAGGAGGTGCTGAAATGCGAGGAAATAGAGAGGGAGACGTAGATAGGGAGACTGTGCTGGCAAAGGGCAGGAGAAAGGGCGGTAGGGAGGAATGAGGAAGAGGAAATAAATAAACAGGGAGAGGAGAGAGAGGAGCAGATGTGCAAGAAAATAACAGAGAGAACAAGGGAACGAAACGGGAGAGACAAAGGAGAGAAAGAGGCAAAGAGAGAGAGGAGAGCAAAACTAGGCGAGAAGAGAGAAGAGGCAGACACGGGAGACAAAAAGCAAGATAAGGAGAGAAAAAGGCAGACACGGGAAAGAAAGAGGAAGATAAGGAGAGAACGAGAGAGAATGTGTGTGAGAAGAAGCTAAAAACATAGAAAGAGACAGTGACAGGAAAGAAAGAGAGGAAAACAGGAGAGAAAGCGAAAGCAAAAGGAGAGGAAATGGAGACGACACGACAAAAAGGAATAAATAGGAGACAAAGAGGACGTTAAGGAAGAGAGAAAGAGGCAGAGACAGCAGGTACAGAGACATTTAAAGAAGCGAACAAAAAGAGGCAGAGAAGAGCAAAATTGGCAAAGACAGAATAAATGCGGAAATAGCGTGGGAAAACAGAGAAAAAATGGGAGAAAAAGGGAAACATAAGAGAAGAAAAGGCGGGAAAAGAGAAAGAAGGAAGGAAAAACGAGGGAATAATAAAGAAAAGGCAAACAGGGGCAATAAAATAATCTCCAAGAGAGACACGCCACACCAAAGAGAGATAAATATGAGGGAGAGAAATAAAAAAGAGAGAAGGAGAGATCAAAAAGAGGGAAAAGTATGGTTGAAGGTGTTACGCTAGAAAAGAGGACAAGTGGCGGGGATAAAAATATATAAGGCAGCTGTGTGAATGTTGTATACATAGATATGAAAACACAAGAAGACTTTTTCCCTTCTCTTTAAGTCGAGGTAAGTCTCCCATCACAGTGATGTTAGCTCAAGAGGATCTTGAAAGTTTCCTTTTCACTCTAACATGAGATCACTTTCAATATCTAGCTAATGAATCTATTTCCACCTAAAATGTTTTCTTTCACTCTCTTTTTCTCCCTCCTTGCGCTCACTCAACTAACCCTTACTTATTGTTTCAAAGCTCTTCAGTGTCCTTCCATTTCCTCTCTCTCTCCCTCCATCTCTCTCCTTCTCTCTCTCATCCTCCCTCTCACGCACACACATGAGAAAGTTGGGACAGGTGGTTAAACTTGTGTCACTTTATATGGCCAAAGTACCTAAGCATTACTCTGTACGCTGTACTGGTACATATGGGATTGAGAGAAAAAAAGAGATGGAATTGTGAGAGAAAGAAAAAGGAAGATGGACTGTAAATGGAAGGAAATTCCAGAATAAACTTTGTACAGTACTTTAGGAGAACTACTGGAAAATGGAACGTGTCCATTAATGGCAGGGATACTTTGGTTTACCAAATTTTCTCCATCTCTCCCTCTCTTGTATTTTTTCCCCTTCCACTTTCTCTCCCATACATTCTTTTTTGTGGTGCCAGAGAAAAAAAAAGATTTGATTGTATTCCCGCTCTTTCTTACTTCCCCTTACACCTTTACTTAAACAGCATCTCTGAGAACATAGTCGGGTTGTGGGGGGGGGGAGGGGAAAGAGCTAGATTACGCCGTGTAATCTGAGATCCAACATGAATGAGTACGTGCTTTATTACTGTCTACTTACGCAGCATTTAGTTCTTGCTATTGTGTCTCCTCTACTTAGGCTATCAATAAGACGGAGAAGCGAAAGAGAGGGAGAGAGAGAAAAAAAAGAAGAAAGGAAACGGGAGAATAGAAGGAAATCAAGGAAAAAAGGAAGAAAGGGAAAGATCAGAAGAACGTGGGGAGTCAAAGTGCTGTGGTCACCAGACAACCACTAAGCTGCACGTAGGTAGTCGGAAAGAATACCCAGTAAAAAAAAGAGCCGTCATAAAGCAATCAGGCATATAATAGGATTGGCAAACAGCAAAATACTTTTTTTTTCTTTTCACAAACTCTCTCACACACACAAAAAGTATAGGAAGAAGAGAAAAAGGGAACAGAGAAAGAAATTCATGGATCTAACCCCCCCAAATCGATGGTTCTAAATGCTACATTATACATTTCATACATGTATAGGAGGAAAAAGGTCCCGGGGAAAGTAATGGAGGAAATATTTAAGGAGAAAATAAGGAGGCAGGGGAAAGAGAGACATGGACACAAGGAAAGAAAGAGAGAGAAAGCTCTGTTGTTTTTATGTGTGTGAGTGTATGTAGTCGTTTTGTTGCAGCGGAGGACTCCTAGCTAGAACAAGAATGACAAGTTACATTGTTCGGGATTGTGAGAAGCGTGATCATGTTTTCAATCAATTCCATATGTTACCAACGTAAACAATTCTTTGGTGGCAATCAGACGTAAATTTCCTGTGTCTGCCCTTCCTTTCCCCTGTGATGAAGGCAGAAAAATGAAGGGGGGAGCAGGAATGAAAGGCAAAGCATCAAAAAATGAGCACTGGAAGGAAGAAAGTAAGGAGACACACACAGACGGTGCAACCAAAGCGACGGAAAACAGGGAGAGAAAGTCAGGGAGGAAGAAACATAGAGCAAAAGAGAAAAAGATATATGGGGATGACAGAAAGAAAGATAGAGGGAGAAAGATATATGGGGGTGATAGGAAGAACGATAGAGAGAGATAGACGTTCGGAGGAAGTAACGAATTAAGAGAAAGAGAGAGAGAGAGAGGAAGAAAGAGAGAGAAGGAATTACAGAATACTCGAGAGACAGAGAGAGAGAGAGAATGAGAAGAACAATCGGATAGCGAGCGACAAGAGACAACATCATTGTTAAAGAAAAGGAGTGAAGAGGTCAACGAGAAAGAGAGAACAAGAAAAATAGAAAAAAGGACAAAGAGAGAAATAGACTGAACAAAAGAGAAAGACGGAGAGACTTAATAAAAGAGAAAGATGAGGAGGCAGAAATGAAGAGAAAGAAAAAGAGAGGTACACAATGAAAAAATAAAACAAACCACAGAGGAAGAACGAGAGAGAAAACAGAGAGAAAGAGAGAAAAAACAGAGAGACAGGGAGAGAAAATAAAGAGAAAGAGAGAGAAAACAGAGAAAGAGTGAGAAAATAGAGAGAAAACAGAGAAAGAGTGAGAAAATGGAGAGAGAGAAAAAATAGAAAGCAAACAGAGAGAAAATAGAGAGAAAAGAGAGAGAAAGAGAGGAAGAGAGAAATTATGGGAGAGAGAGTAAATATCACGAGAGAATGGAAGTAAGAGACATGAATAACGTACAGACATAGGAGATGGAAGGAGCCTACAGATAGAGAACGAGAAACGGAGAGAGAAAGTAACAAAGAGATAGGAAAACACGGAGTGAGTGAGAGCAGGAAAACGAAAAATAGAGACGGAGAGAGACGAAATAGCCTAGAGAAAAAAAGAGGTAGTACTACGGAGAGACAAAATGTAGCGAATAGAGAGAAAGATAGAGAAACAGGGAAATAGAGAGAGAGAGGAAGAGTGCAAGAGACGGAGAGAGTAATACTGGGATCAAAGATGTTCCGATACTAAAACAAAGAGGAGAGAGAAACGTAGACAGAAAAAGCAAGGGCGAGAGAGAAAAGGGAAGCGAGATAGAGATGAAATGAATGGGAAGTGAGAGACAATGAAATAGGAAAAAAGAGTGGAAGAGACGGAGAAGAAGAGAGAAAGAGTGGGAAGGGAAGAGAAATAGAAAATGAGAAAAATAGAGAGGGAGAGGGGGGATTTTTACGGTGGTGGGAAAAAGAGTGAGGTCTTGTATGCATGGAAATACCATAGGGGAACTTACCCCCTCGATCACCCCGATTTTATTCCCTTTCCTTTCACATTGAAATACATAAGGTTGATCTCTCTCACTCTCCCATTCTCCTCTTCCCCCACTCTCCCCCTCCCGTGTGAGACAATTTTCTTTGTAAAATCCCAGTTTATATTATTAAATTGCAAGCTGTACTCCCTACGTGTGGTAGGTGTCAAGTAGGTTTTTACCAAATATATTGCCCCGCTGACATATCATGGGAAGAAGAGCTTATGTATGTATGTAATATTTGGCACATCTGGGTCAGTTCTATGGGTTCTTTTTTTCTCCATCTTTTCTCTTCCCTCTCCGTTTCCCTTGGAAAAAAAGGGAAAGGGAGAAAAAAAAAGAAGTTACCACTCTTGGCATGTTAAAGGTAGATGTTGCTCACGTGGAGATGACTCTCCCCATGTGCATGCCCCTACTATGTGTGTGTATTTTGGTGGAAAAATTCTTGACTAGATTATTTGGGAACCATGAAAATCATGGTTGACTTTGTGGGGCACATATGTATATACTTGTAAGGAGAGTATCTACCCCTGTAAAGTCTCCTCCAGCACAAAACAGGGATACACACATACAATGGTTAAACCAGGAAAGGAGGGTGGGTTGAGGGAGAATGAAAGAATGAGAGAGAGAGAGAGAGAGAGAGCAAAAATATTCGCTGTTTTGAGAGGGAGTCCTGCCGTTATCCATTTTCCCCCTTTTCTCCTTCCTTCAACGATCATTTGAAGCGTGAATATCACAAAAGAAGACGACAGACAAGACAGTCACATTCCATTTCCTGCATCCTCCACTCATCCTATTCCTATTGACTTGAAATCGGATTGAGGGACTCTCTCAGAGTTTTTTTCTCCCTTCTATGTGCTTCTCTTCTGCTCCTGCCATCACTGCCACCACCATCGCCGACACTATTACGTCTATATATTCCTATGTATATAACATGCCTAGTATAAGACATATAAATTTATTATGAAAAAAAAACGAGAGAAAAGAATGGAATTATATCTACACCCAAAGTCTCCCTCGTCTTGGGTGACAGTGGTGTAGAATATTTCTCTTTTGTGGAGAAAAAGAAGAGGAAAGGAATGGGAGGAAAAAAAATTGAAAAAAAATTCATAATGTTTTAGCGGCAATATGGATTCTACCGGGGTTCGTTTCCTTCTTGCCCATCTTTGGAGGCTTTTACAAAGCGGAGGGACACCTTGACGTTCAATCGGAGGTAAGGTCCTTGACAAATGTCTATATACTATATACTTGGTCTTTTTTAAACTTATTTTCTTTCTTTCATCTTCCCCCTTATGTAAATACTCATCTCTTTTGTACTGGATGTTTAGCCCCTCTCCCCAATTTTTTTTCTCTCTCCGGGACTTACTACCCCTTTCCCTAGGACTATTCGTATTTGGTCGGAAATGGAGGGAAAGAGAGGGAGAGAGAGAAGGAATGAGGAGGAGGAGGAGAAAGGAGAGAGAGAGAGAGAAGGAATGAAGATATAATGGAGAGTTCGCCAAAAGGTTGAAATTTCCTACTTTTTTCAAGCCTTTTCTCTCTTATGTCTCCCTTTTCTTCCTCCACTCTCCTCCACCTCTTTGCTCCTTTCTTGTGGTCCTCTCGTCAGTCGGTAATGTGTGAGTTATTGTGACTATAAAAAAAAAGGAGAGCAAAAGGTTTGCGTCCGTTTGGATTCATTGAAACACTTTGACAGCTCAATACATCTCTTGGATGTACTTATATCCTTTTAGTGTTCCATTGTACTCCTCGGACAGATCCTTCCAACAAAAATTCGTATTGTGTACTCAACCACTTCTCCTCCTCTATTCTCCCTCTCATTCCCCTTTTCTCTCTCTCTCTCTTTCCTTTTGCTTTCTCCTTTCTTATCCCTTTTCTTTCATCGTTTTTCTCATACCCTCCTTTTATCCCTCTATTTCCCGTTTAATTTCTCTCCTTATTTCTTCTCTCTTTCTCCCTCTCTGTCTCGCTTTCTCTCTTCTTTCGTATTCTCTCCCATTTTCTCTCCGTATTTCTCCCTCTCTGTCTCTCTTTTATCTCGCTTTCTCTCTCTTCTGCCCTATTCTATCTCATTTTCTCTTTCCATTTGTCTCTCTTTTCTTACTTTTCTTATTTCGCTTTCTATTCCTCTTTCTCCCTTTCTATTTCAAATTTTCTCTGTATTTCACTTTCTGTTCTTCTTTCTCCCTTTCCATTGTAATCTTTCTCTCTATTTCGCGTTCTGTTTCTCTTTCTCCCTTTCTATTTTAATATTGTACTCTATTTCACTCTCTCAAATTCTATATATTGTCATATTTCTATCTGCCTTTTAATTTCTCCCACTTTCTTTCCCTCTTTTGCCTGTTTCCGTCCCTCTTTCTTTACGTTCTTCATCCATAATTATTTCCCCTTTCTATTATCTCCATTTATCTTATTCTTTTATCACTTTCCCTTTTTCTTATTGCATTTGTCTTTCTATTTTATCACTTTCCCTCTTTCTCTCTATTTATCTTTCTCTTTTATCACTTTCCCTATTTCTCTTTCTATCCCTCTTCCTCAATCTCCATTTTAATCTTTACCCCTCGTTCCCTCTTTCTCTCTCTGTCTGAACCTCTTTCATTCTCCCTATTTCACTCTTTGTCTCTCATTCTCACTTTAGATCTCTCTCTCTCTCTTTCTCTGTTTAAACCTCCCTCTTTCTCTCTTTAGATCGCTCTCTTTCTCTCTTTATTCATTCGTTATTTTCTCTTTCACTTTCTAGATCACTCGCTGTCTCTCTTTATTCTTTCGTTATTTTCTGTCTCCCTTTCTTCTTTCGTTATTCTCTTTTTCTCTCTTTCTTCTTTCGTTATTTGCTCTCTTCCTATCTTGCTTGCTTGATTTTCCTCTTTGCCACTTTTTCCCTCTATCTTTCGCTTCTCTTCCGTTTCTCTCCGTGACTAGCTCCTTCTCGTTGCTTTGCTCTCAGTCACGACTCAGAGCACAGACAAAGAAAAAGAGGAAAGCAGAGAGAGAGAGAGAAAAAAAGAAAGATTTTAGTTTGCTATGAATGCCCTCGAATTTTTACTGTCGCTCCTCGCACCCTCTTTGTAAGGATAGAAATAAAGGGGCATCAAGGGTCTGGGAAGGTGGAAGAGCGTATTGAGGTTTCAACAATTTCTCCTTCTTTCTCTCCAGTTTTTTTTCATCCCTTTTTCTTACTGTGAACATGAAGCCTTTAAAATGTCTAAAAGTATGCAACATTCCTGGAATACCTCTGCCTGACTTTGTAACTAGCCTTTCCTTCCACGGTGCTTGTACTCATTGTAGGAGTATCCAAGAATTCCGTCTAGTCTCTCCTTTCCATCTCTCTCTCTCTCACTCTCTCTGTCGCTCTCTCACTCCTCACGCCATGTCCACACGTTCCTCTCGCCCATGATTTACAATGCTGATAGCATTTTGTGAAATTGAACTACAATTCAATTCAAAGAGCATGGGAGGACTTGTATGAGTTCTCTCTGTCTCCTTTCCCTTAAATTCCTTTCCTACTCCGCCTCCTCCTCCTCCCGAGCAATGTCTTGACTTCAGCGGGCCATTCAGGAACAAGAAAGAAACCATGGAAGGTTCACCTCTACCAGCCATCCCTCTTTTCCCCTCCCCACAAAAAAAAGACCTCTCATTCCTTCTTCCCTTCAAGTCTAAGAAGAGGAGGAAGACGACGAAGGGGAGAAATTGTCCCTTCTTTCAACCGGATGAACCAATTTTAGTACGTGTCTGTGTACACACGTATGTAGTCAATCCTTTTTCCTCTTTATTTTTTTTTCTCTCTCTCCCACGTTCCCGTAACGCAAGGAAGTAAAAGGAGGGAAGCGCGCTGAAGAGAGCAACTCACTATTTTTTCATGTTAAACATGGTTGAAAATTTGAAAGGTAAATTGCTTCAGATTACTGTTCAGAGTATAGGTGTAGTAGCCCCGGAGAAATTTATTTCCTCTGAAAAAGAATCTGTTCTCTCTCTCCCCAATTTTTTTTTGGAGACATTTTTTGGAACATTACTTTTTTTTATATCAAAGCAGGAGACGCCACATATGTGTGTCGAAAGAGAGCGAGAGGGACAGAAAGGTGGAGGTGTAGAGTGGAAAGAAAAAGAAGGAGAGGAAAGGAGTGAGTACATGATTAAAAAAAAGAGTAAGGACGATGAGATAGAAGAGAGTAGCAGAGAGAAACGGAGAAACGATGATAGAGAAGTGGAACAGACGAGAGAAAGTGAAAGTCAGGTAGGAAAAAGATGCTAGAATAACCAAGAGCAGCTGAGAAACAGCAAAATTAGCTAGAAGGTAGCAGAGACATGGTGACATTAGCTGGATGGAAGTGCAGAGAAGAGAGAAAATGGGATTATAGCTAAAATAAGCTCAGAAAATACACAGAGAGCAAGCGAAGCAGAAGGAAAACGAAAGTAAGATAAAATTGACGAAATATGCTAGAGAGCGGCGTGGAAAATCGAGCAAAACGAAGGTGACTTACGGAGAGGGAAATGGAGAAAATCAAGATATCAAACGGAATCTCACAGGAAATATACTTAATACGCAACAGCGATAGTGAATGATATAAAGCGGGAAAGCAAGATAAAGCGAGAATTTGAGAGATAGAAAGACGCAGCAAAGACGAATCCGAGAGAAAACGAAAGGGAATACAGGAGAAAGCAAGTTCAAACTAGAAAGAATCCGGAGAAAGCAGAAGAAGTCTGGCGATAATTCAAGGGAAAGCAAAATGAAA
The DNA here is from genome assembly GCA_034698585.1 of Disparrhopalites patrizii. Lineage (NCBI taxonomy): Eukaryota > Metazoa > Arthropoda > Collembola > Symphypleona > Sminthuridae > Disparrhopalites > Disparrhopalites patrizii. The sequence continues at coordinate 21,127 of JAQGBT010000978.1, read as the reverse complement.
CAGCTGTGAGTCAGAGAACATACACGATACAACAAAAAAGAATCCGAGAGAAAGCAATATAAAGGTATAGTGATTCAGTGGGCAGAATAGATAAAATAAGAAAGATATCCAGATAAGGCAAGAGAGTGTCAGAAAGAAAGCGAGTTAAACTAAGAGATGGAGCAAGCGTGAGTCAGAGACAAAACGAGCAGATCAGATAAAATAAGAAAGATATCCGGATAGGGCAAGAGAGTGTGAGAGAGAAAGCAACATAAACTAAGAGATAGATAAAGCAAGAGTAAGTCAGAGAAAAAGCGAGACAAACTAACAGAAATAATCAGATAAAGTAAGAGAAGTAAGAGAGATAGCGAGATAAACAAAGAGAGATAGTCAGATAAAGCAAAGGCCAGAGAGAAAGCGAGACAAACTAAGACAAAGAGTCAGAGAGAAAGCGAGAGAGATATTCAGATAAATCAAGACAGATCCAAAGAGAAAGGGAGATACACTAGCAGTAAGACAGAGATAGTCAGTTAAAGCAACAGAGTGTGTGAGCGCAAGTGAGATACAAAAACAGGAAAAATGAGAGGAAATGAGTTGAAGTAAGAGGGAAATGGAGGGAAAATGAGATAAAGTAGGAGAGATAATGAGATAAAGCAAGAGAGAAATACAAGGGTGGAGAAACGAAAAATGTAAAAGAGACAGAGGAAGGGAGGCGTCAGGAGAAAATCAGAGGAAAAGGAGAGAGAGAGAGAAAAATACATTTAGCGTAGATTACATGTTTTTGCATGAAGCTTATTCATTTTGTCCTCCGCTCCTCCCCTTGGAGGGTGTCCCAGTACAATTCCCCTCCGGATTCCTTGGTCGCGGTGCATAATAGGGTTAGAGTATGCAATGTGTCGAATAATAATATCCTCACCACTATTCCCATGCATTTGTCACTAATGCTCCACTCTCATACGACCATTGCGAATCTAGTGTAGATACTATTTGAAGTAGAGCGGGTGAGAGAGAAAAAAAAGATGCTAGAGAAATGTGATGGGGGAAGTTGGTGGTGGGTGACTATTATAATATATAGACCGTTAGGAAATTTCCCCGAGACATCCTTGTATGTACACACAGGTACGGGTTGTAAGGGATGGGGAGGATCCCAATAAAAGTTATTATGGTTGAGCATTCCGGATGATCATTTGAATATTATTTGCACAGGTTCTTGAGCAATGCGGTTTCGAAGTGAATGGCACGTATGCTGTGGTGTCCTCCTCGATATCGTTCTGGTTACCAGCCGTCGTCATGATAATCACGTACTACCGAATCTACCGTGAGGCAGCTCAGCAAGAACACATTCTCTACCGGTATGCATTTCATTTCTATCTTCTGTCTTTCCCATTTTTTTTACCCCTTTCCCTCTCCCACCAACTCACTCATAAATACTTGACGCATTATTATATCAGAGGCTTCTACTGTAATATGAAGGAGGGTACGATTTTTTCCCTCTACGACATCATGTCAAAGTGTCTTTTTTCCCCTACCGAGCAGCTTCCCCTCTTTCAGAGTCTTATTCGGAAAAAAGCTTAAAAGTCCTTGCATCTACATGGAGGCAAGCCTTTTTCGTAGCACTACAAGCGCATCAGTCAATGGAAGTATCCTAGAGTCCTTCCATCCTATCCATTGCTAATGCTATGCATGCATTGGCTGCCATGCAATTTTCAAATTATATCCCAAGAGTTTACCAAGCAAAGTGAGGGAAAATGCCTTACGTTTTACATCTAATATTTTTTTTTCTAATATTCTTCACTCTCCCCCCTCCAAACTAGTCGATTACACAATCTCGTCCGGGGATACTATAGCCTACAATGGAACCCACATTTGCTACATTGTGTCAATATTTCAAAATCCCTCCCCCTCTCGCAACTCATTCAAGTGGACATGTGGTGTGGAGGAACTGCTGTGGTGTGCAAAAAATAAATAAAATAAAATCCCTTCGTGTCTACCATTTCCCGGAGTGTATAGTACAAGAACAAGTTGTTTGTACTACGTCAAAAAAAAACTCTAAACTTTGCCAGCTATGGAGATTTCTCTAAGCGGGGAAAGTGGGAGAGTTCAATTTTAAACACATGTGTACAAGCCGAGGCAAGGAACGTTTATGGTACAATTCATGCTTAGCTACACACAATTCCCCATGCACTCATCGACAATCTGTTTTTCCCCTCCCTCGGGGGAGTAAAAGGAAGAAGGGTGGGTAATGGATGGAACACCAAAAAAAAAAAAAAAGAATGGCTGTGCCCAAAAAAAAAATCCGATGGAAAGGGATAATAGCCGGGGAAAGTACAATTTCCCTTCAGTCCCAACGAGGGACTGGAAGAGTTTTTGTTTGTGTTCCAAAGTGAGAAAGAGAGGATCCCCGCCAATTAGTACAAAAACGGAGGGGAATGGAATTAGAGAGGAAATCAAATGAACACTCCTTGTGAAATCTTTTTTTTATAATGAGTGCTTGTTCGACACGAATCCACTGAGATCAATCGCCACGGGAGTCCGTTGAAGAATGCCAGTGGGGATTTTTTTTCACGTCATTAAGTAAGTACATACGGGGGGAACAACGGTGTACATCTACAAGTGGTGGTAATTTAGACGTCATGGGAAAAGGAAGTAGAAAGTGAGAAGGAGAAAGTGAGGGAAAGCGAGAGAGGAAGTGAGAGAGAAAGAGGGGGAAAGAGAGAAAGCATGCAAAAGAAAGCTCAAAGGGGCAATAGAAGACCTTGGAAGTACGACGGACTGTGATGCAAAAGTGTAAGTATAACTTTAACATTGGATGGCCAAAGCAGAAAGCCATAGAAGGAAAAAAAAAGAAGAGGGAAATAGTGTAGAAGAAACACTTCTGTTTTACTCCTTTCCCCCCCTCTGCCTCTCTATCCCCCTTTCCGGCCTTTTATATTCTCGCATTTACGATCCAAGTGCGACTAAAGCGGATCTTCAGACAAATTAATAGGTGCTTTAGAGCCGGAGAAAAGTAGAGAGAGAGGGAGAGACGAGAGGAAGCGGTGTATTGGAGGTTATACTGCAAAACAGGGGAAAGGACAGAGTAAGGGAAAATGGTAGGAAAGGAGAAATTCCTTCCGTAACAAGCTCCGAACCCAGATTACATGCATATTTATACTCCACTACATATTTGCGATTGTAAATATTCCACATATACGCACATGGGAATGAAAGGGAATAGATATATGAGGTAGACAGACAGAAACAGGGAGCGACAGAGGGAGAGAGAAGGAAAATGTCGGAGAAATCCTAAGATTCAAGAAATGAAAGGAGGGCAGGAGAAGAAAGGAAGTGGAAAGAGAAAGTCCTTCATTGCATCTGATCTCTCCCTTCTGTAATGATAAACAAGCAAAAGTAGAGATTCCAAGTAAACATTCTTCATCTCCAAGTGCATTTGAGTGTTGCCAGAGTCAAGTCATTTGCTTTAAAGGAACACGTATACGAAATGCTTCGGCTCCATTCCCCGTAATATTATTCCTTCCTTGCCCTTCTACTATTTTCCCGTCTCCCATTTTCTCATCTAGGCTTCTCCATCCTCCCAAGTCTTTGGTCTTTCCTTTCTCTCTCTCTCTGTCTTTCCCTCGGCCCCTTTAATGCTACCAATACAAATGAAATATGGCCGATTGGGGCAGTCTTCCAGGCGCCCCTGTCCCAACGACAGTACGTCACCCTCTCTCACTTCCACTTGAGGGAAAATGCCTGAAAAGAAAGCCTCAAGTGTTACTTCCAACTTGGAATGTGTATAAGTTGAAAAAAAGAAAAGAAATTGCCCTCCTCGTATTAATTTCCTAATGACTCTGTATTATATGATACAAACAATAGTTTCAAAGAGACATTCCCAGTCAAGATCTCCCACACAACAACACGCACTAAGGTCCTGAGGAAAGTCTTTGCTCTCAATATAATTACATATGCATGTACGTGCTCTGGGGAGAGAGAGACTCTCGGAGGGGAAATGGGATCTGTGGGTGCATTACAATGTGTACTGAAAGAGACATGTATAAAGTGAGGGTTGGAACAGGAGCTCCGGGTTGTCCTTTTGGTCCTGATCGAAATGCAGAAGGACGTGGCTGTGACAGAAGGACAGGGGAGAGAGACAGATATGGGGAGAGACAAAGACAGAGAAAGGGCTAGAGAGAAAGTACAAGCGTAAGATGGAGAGCGAGAGAGAAATTTCTAAGCGGCGAAAGAGCGGGAATCAGAGAGAAAGTGAGAGAGAAAGCAAGGGGGAGGCAGAAAGAGAGGAATATAAACAGAGAGGAATAGAGAGAGAGAGAAACAGAGAGAGAAAAGGAAATCTATACTGTCAGTCGAGGGAGATACTTGATCAAAGCTAACCAAGTGCTTGCTAATATTGTTTGATATATTTAAGAGAAATATTAATGATCAACGTTGACTTTCCAATTACAGCACGTAGTACATAATCCCAAGAACTGCCACGGCGGCATTGGGTGCTCTGAATTCGTATGTAATTATAAAACTTTTATGAGGAAAAAGCTTGAAAGGGAAGACTGTGACGGAGAGAAAGAGAGACGGAGACAGGCAGGGGGAGAGAGAGAGCGAGAAACCAAAAAGGTCGACTTAATGATTTCAGATGCATTGGAACACTACTACCATTAGCAGGCCTTGGAAGTAGCCCACCACCTACCACACTCTGCCTTCTGTATATACTTATTGTTTGTGGAGAGTAAAAAGGTTGCTCCACATCAAATGGATCTACAAAAGCAATGTCACCATTAATTGTGTAACCACAGATGGGAGGCGACAGCCTTTGATACTCCGTCTTTCCCTCGGCAACTCCCATTCAACCAGATAAGAAGCATTGATTTGAGTGAGAATCAGGCGAGTGTGGAATAGGAAGTGAAGGAGTGAAGGGGGAGGGGGCGAAAGGGCAAAATTAAAGGGCAGGAAGTGATTGGGTGGTGGGACGATAACGAGGAGAATGAGAAATTTGAATTCTCCCTCTATTTTTTCTCCCCTAAACACCTGGAAGGACCAGGAAGATGAATGCCATTCACCCCTTCCCTAATTGTCTAGTGAATGACTTATACTGAGGGAGTTAGATGACTGAGCACCCTACTTTCATTTTAGAAATTCCATTTTATCATAGGTCTAAGCCTCTAACCAGGCCACCTTTCCCTCTCTCTCCAGCTTCCTCTCTCGCACCACAACGTTGACAGAAGAGGAGGTTAATGTGTTTCACTTCCCTTGGTAAATATCACTTTGTAATGTGGGTGTTCCTGGAAGAGGAGTAGAGGAAGAGAAGGACCAAGATGTTTGAGGATGGTTTGACGCAGTTGACTCCTGAGAAATTCTGGGGTCGTGTGGGAGTAATTCCCGGGGAAATTCTGGGAGGAAGCCCGGGTATTTAAGGGCAGAAGAAGGAAGAGAGGTGAATTTATTAGTATCTTACGACCAAGATGGAATATAAGTGGAGAAGACAGAAGGGAATCGAGAGCACGATGTCCTTTTATTGCTCTTAAAATTATGAACCCTTCGGAGCAGCAGGTGAAACTGGCGTCGGCAAAAAGTTGACGGGACGGCCGTTGACAATAATTAAATGAACAAATTACCTTGAATATTCTCCTGGAACGAGAAGAGCAAAGTAAGACTAGGGACGCTTGTGGGAGAGTAGGCGTGGTAGAGCGAAGGCAAAGCTTGAACAGGGAGGCAGGTTGAGAGCAACCGAGAAAGCAAGATAGATCGTAGAAAGAGGACCAAAGAAAGATAGAAATATTTCGAGAGAAAAGTGGAGAGCGAGAAAGGAAGCAAAGGGGAAAGTAAAGATAAAAAAATATCAGAGCAAGAAAAAGCAAGGTAGTAATCAAACGCGAGTAGGGATAAACCACGAGAAGTAAGGATAGGCAAAAGATAAAACAAAAACCAAGGATTAGAATAGATGGAAAGCAAGAGAGAGAGAAGATTCATCAGGCAGGAGAGACAGTAAGACAGTGAAGAGAAATACGAAAATAGTGTTAAAAACTAGAGAAACAGGGAGAAAGAGAGTAAGAGAGAGAAAGAGAGACAAAACGAGAGAGAGAGAGAATGAGAGAGAAGGACGGAGCAGGAGATACAAAGAGAGAGAAAGCGAGAAAGTGGAAAAAAGAAAGACAAAGGGAGAGAAAGATGAAGAGAGGTAGTGAGAGACAAAGAGAAAGCAATTAAGAGAAAGAAGGAGAAAAACGGTAATAGAATGAAGGAGGAAGAGTTAAAAAGAAGGAGAAATGGGGAAAGAGAAAGAAGGAGAAAAACGGTAATAGAAAGAAGGAGAAAGAGTTAAAAAGAAGGAGAAAAGGGGAAACAGAAAGAAGGAGAAAAGGGACAGATAAAGAAGAAGAAAGTTAAAAAGAAGGAGAAAAAGGGAAAGAGGAAGAAGGAGAAAAAGAGAAGGAGAAAAAGGGAAAGAGGAAGAAGGAGAAAAAGAGAAGGAGAAAGGAGGAGAAATAGTTAAAAAGAAGGAGAAAGTTAAAATAAAGGAGCAAAGGGAAATAGAAAGAAGAGGAAAGAGGGAGAAAGCAAGTAAAAAGAGCAACAAAGAAAGCCAGATACAATGAGATGGGTAAAAAACATGGAACGAGAGAGAGCGCGATAGAAAAGGAGAGAGCAAGGGTTAAATCAGAATAGGACTAAAGCAAGAGAGCGGGTAAGATAGTGGGAAAAATCAAGCCAGTGAGAGAAAGCAGAAGGGACAGGGAAAGCGGGGGGAGCGAAATCCAGATAGAAGAGGTTTTTCCCGGAAAAAGAGCTCCTCCGCCAGGATCCTAGTCACATGTTTCTTGTCAAGAAAGTATACATATGAGCTGGAGTGTGTGCGTATGTACGTGTGTGTGAAAGAGTTGGAAGAGAGAGAGATGGTCTTCGATGACAAACTTGTTCCTCCTCACTTGATAATACTCACCATCTGGAGAATGATATTATAGCAAGGATTTTTTTTTCTATGGTGGGAACAACTCCTACCTACTTAATGGGCTCCTTCTCTTCCTCCACTTGGAGGAGGTGGAGGAGGAGGAAAGAGGCGGAATAAGCTGGAGAAGGTTGGTAAGGGAAGGCGCTCGGAAGTCGGAAGAGAAAAGAGGGGCATTAACATGAGAGCGGGAGGCTAATTCTTCGACTCTCCTCTGGGACACGCTGTTCAATTCACTGACATCGCTGGCGGTCAAACGGTTCCCGAATACGTGCTTCTCCTTGTTTAACCTGTATAATTTTGGGTTCACCGGTGTGCCTTAGTATTATTACGTTGACGAAGGGAGAAAAAAAAGAGACAACTACTACCGTATATTCCATTTAGGCATACCTATAGATATAATTCCCTTTCATTTGCTCCCTCTCCCCTCTAAAACACACCCCTTCCTCATTGTGCCCTCTCCCCCTCCCCCTCATTTCTATTTCCCTATCCATCTATAAAAAATATAGCTATGTGTGGTGCCTTAACTTTACTTTGATCTTCGACAAGACGTGCACGCACATGCAATTCTGGTACTTAGGCCAGACTTTCTCCCTTTTAAGAAGGGCAAAGGGAAAAAGGGGGAGGAAGAAGAAGAAGGCTTTTTGCCAACACCAGCCAGTGGTTATGGCCGGGACCAAAACCACGAGCAGAGCCATATGTACATACATACATAAATACCACAAATACATACTTCTCCCCTTTCTAAATTCCTTTGCTCCTCCTTTTCTAGAAACATGGAGGACCTCCTCTCTCCCTTTTTTTTCAACTTTGTCTCTCTCTCTCTCCTTTTCTTCCCTTGTCACCCCTTCCGTTTTAATGCTTATACTACACACTTGAGCAAAATGTTTGTCCCTTTCCCCCGTTGAGGAAAGGTAGCTGTAATGTCACCATTCACTTCCCCATTGCGTGCTCTCATTTCAATCTCGTAGCCTCTTTTTAAAGTGAAAAGAGAGAGAGAGAGAGCGAGAAGGAGAGGGAAAGTTTCTGGAATTTCTCTCTTAGATTTCCTTCACGCATCTAACACAGACGGGGGGATACGAACTCATTTTTTTTGTGCATGGCTTCTCATCCACACTCTTCTAATATCCTCTGTGGATGTTGGTTGGGAGAAAGTAAAAGGGGAGAGATTGTAATAACCAAGTACCTCCTAAGCTGCAGTATCATTTTAGAGGGACAATAACTTTCTCCACAAATACTTTCTCTCTATATATCCCAGGGCTTTCCCTTAGCGATAGTTTTTCGAGTCTTTTGCCAAAGGTCCAAAAAACTTCCAAGCCAACCCACAACGTAACACTCTTTGTTGATTTCCTCCGGATGTGCAAAAATTATGTGGTGTTGGGGAAGGCGAGGGAAAGTAGGGAGTTTCACGGGTTTGGGAGAAAGAGGAAGTCTGGGGGTAGAGTTTTCCTTCTGGAGGTTATTAAGAGGAAAAATTTAATTTTGAAGGGTTAAAGCTATATTGATTTAGGAGATGACGGGAAATACCGGGGAATGAGAGGGGGATCTACGGAGAGAGAAAGTCAGATGGATACAGAGGGAGAAAAAATCGAAGAGAGAGAGAGTCAAAGAAGTAAAATAGAGAAAGGGAGTGAGTCAAGAGTGGAAGAGAGATAGCGGAAGAAATTAATTCTACGGAAAGGGAGAGTGACATTTTTAGGAAGTGGAGACAGGAGGGGTAATATAGAATGGCTTCGGAGAAAGGGAGAGAATTAATGGAAAGTAACGAGATTTTAATACTGAGTCCGTAATCCCGTAGATCTGTTCGCAGTCAGTATCCCTGGCGTGGGAGATATAGCCCAATGCACAGTAGAAGGATGGGGAGAGTGGGGGAGAAAATATTTAATCCCAAAGTGAGAGAATTAATTCATGAAATCAGAAATTATAGAATCCTCTTAAAAACTATCCTTCATTAATAATATATACGTTTATTTTTCACTCCATTTCCCCTCTCTCTATTCTATTCGCTCCTATTGAGGAACTTGGAGAAAGTTACAAGTCCACGCGGAGCCGGAGAGACGATGTGATGGGGGAGTATAGAAAGTTAAGAAAAACTCAACTCTTTGACAGATGTGAGGGGAGGGGAGAGAGATAGAAAGAGAAGAATTGCGAAAAGAGGGGAAAAGACTGGGATAAGATTTATAGAAAATGACCTTTTCTGTGACCGATTCCGTAGTCCAAACCATATGCAGGGCGTTGACAAAGTTTCCCCTACAATTTTTTTTATATTCTTTTCAAAAGATTGAGAGAGGGAACGAGAGATTTGGAAGAGGAGACACGGTGAGAGAGATAGAGAGGGAGAGAGACGGGCAGAACGGGAGAAAGAAACACTTACACTCCCACTTACACACAATCGGGATGGAAACACTGGGGGAAGGGGAGGAGAATGAGGAGGATGAGGAGGAGAAATGTGGGAGGGGAAAGATGAGTGAGAAAGTTTTCTATTCAGTCATTACGACATCCTCGTATGGGGAAAGCAAAAGACTTTTTCAAGACATGTGAGGCGTCAAAAAATAACATTTTCAAACCGTCATCATACTATCTCTCATTTCCCTCTTCCTCCTCTCACTCAAAAAACCTTTTCCCCTCTATTTTTTTCACTGTGTCCAACGATGTCATAAAATCTCAGTGAGCATAAAAAGAATAAGAGGGAACATAGAGGGAGAAAGACAGGAAAGAAGGGGAGACGGCCAAGGGCGGAAAATGCGACCCTAATACTCTCGTACATATCCTTGGACTCGTAAACATATCTTTAAAAAACACTACGGATCACCACTACTAGGGCCAATGGCAATGAAATGCACACATTCCCCAACAGAAAATGGGAATTTGGATCCTAGGTCTTGCTTACATAGCATAGCCGTAGCGTATCTTCCCTGTGCTGTTTTTCACTGTTTCCGTTGCATTTATTCCTCTCACTTACCCATTACTTTCCTTCTTTCTTTATATTTTCATTTTTACTTCTCTTTCTTAAAATTTTCTCTCGTCTTGTCTCTATTTTATTTTTTTATTTATCCTCTGTTTTATTTCCTCTTTTTATTTTTATTTCTTATTTGTTTTCTCTCGTCCTATCTCTGTTTTATTTTCCCTTTTTCTTTTTCTTTCTTATATGTTTCCTCTCTTTGTTTTTCGTTCTGATTTTCTCTCTTCATTTATCTTGTTTGTTTTCTCTTTCTTTCTGGTTCTCATTTTCCTTTTCCTTTCTCTTTCGTATTTTCTCTCTTCTTTCTCTTTTGCATTTTCTCTCTTCTTTCTCTTTCGTATTTTCTCTCTTCCTTTCTCTTTCGTATTTTCTCTCTTCCTTTCTCTTTTGTATTTTCTCTCTTCCTTTCTCTTTCGTATTTTCTTTCTTCCTTTCTCTTTTGTATTTTCTCTCTTCTTTCTCTTTCGTATTTTCTCTCCTGCTTTCTCATTCGTATTTTCTCTCCTCCTTTCTCTTTCATATTTTATCTCTTCCTTTCTCTTTATTATTATCTCCCTCTTTCTTTCTCTCTATTTCCTCGCTCTTGCCTATCCTCGCTCTGCCAATCTATGTTTTACCTTTGCATTCATCCGCTTATCCACCCCATTTTCTTTGGCCTTTCCCATGTTGCTCGTCCCTCTCTTCCCTGGTCCTTTGGATTGCATTTCCTCGTATAAGTCTTTCTTTTTTTCCATCCAAAAACTGTGTATCTCGCGTCCTGCCCCAAGTCCCTCCATCACATGGCTATATTGATCGAAAGAAGGGTACAAACTTACGGGGGGAAATTGGTATGATCTAGTAATGCTATAAACAATATGGTGAAAGGAGACCGTGTATCTATAGATGGAAGTTGTTAAAAAAACCTAATTGCCAAGATCATGTATGTATAGGGAGATATGGCATACTTAATGGTTCTCCAGTCATTCCCCTGCCTTTTGCTCCTGTCTTTCCCTCCCCCGCCTCTCCCATTGTCCTTTGTTGCAACATGCTACAGAGGGGGAAAACGAGGAGACAAAAGAGGTAGATTTAAGGAAGGTGGAGAAAGAAGGAAGGAGGAGGAGGTAGAAGATGAAGGAGGAAGACAAGGAGAAGTGCAGAAAATGGGGAGGAGGATTCCTCCATGTACTTTCTCTCTCTCTCTTGTCTCTCTCTCTCTAAATCTCATTCAAGAGATAGGACAGGTAAGGAGGCTGGACACAAAGGGAAGACCCACGTACGTCCATACTCTTCACTCTTTTTTTTTACTTCCTTTCCCTTCCCCTATCTATTCTTATGCTCTCCAGAGGAACGAAAGAGAGAGTGGAAGAGGGAAGAAAGTGTGTTAGAGGAAAAAATGGAAAAAAATGGAAAGGCTTAAGAACGGTGCGTGCTGCTCAAGTGATCTATTTGGTAGAAAGGAGCATTGCTCACTTTTCTTCTCTCTCTCCCTCTTCATCATCGGAATCTCATCGATCCAACTGGCGTAATACGAATAGAAGAAGAAGAATAGGAAGAATCTTTGACTTTCACTCCTGTGTTTCTTCAAGATTTGAGAGTCTCAGTAGGATTTTTTTCTCTACTTCCCCGGCTCCAGCACGAGGGTAGGAGCAATATTATATGTAGGCGGGGGAAGGAGAAAGGGAAGACTGCGGAGGAAAGCGGTGCTGGTAGTCACACTAGTTTTTCATCATTCTGACGGAGAGTTGGTAATATGTAAGTTATTTGTAGTCAAACTGGTAGTATCACACACATACAGATTGCCCAAAAAAAAGGGAATGGGGTAAGCAAGGGAATGTCTTGTAGGAGAGCTTAGATCCATACATATGACCAGACGTTTTGGGGGAAGCTAGAAAATGACTGGGAGCTATTGCTCATCTTCCTACCTTACATGTACCCTATTTCTGAGGGTGTAAGTGGGACACTAACACTTGTGGCATATGAAAGGCAAAGGTTTGCAGTAGACAAAGTTGTGGTAGAAGAAGTTACTGTGTAAGCAGTGGAAGGAGAAAAAAGAAGAAGAAGTGAGTCCCAGTGAATGTAATAGCAGTTGGAGGAGGGAGGGAAACACCGGGGAAAGTGGCAGTAATGAGTTCAAACCGAAGGTGAGGTATTATATTGAGGTAGTAAATTCATAAGAGAGGTGAGGCGGAAAACACAAGTGCTTGTACGCACACATGGTAGTAGTCACATATGTGTATAGAGATATAAGATAGCTTTCTAATACCATTTCCCAAGCAGAAGAAGGACTCCGCATACATGTATCAAGCATCTATTTCTAAGTCGAAAAGAGATCCTCCCCAGCTCAATCCCCTCCCACAAGAGTGTTTATGTACCAAAAAGATTTCTTCTTTGCTAGAGATGCCAACGTCCGTGTAGGGAAAGTTGGTGGAGTGAGAAAAGAGAAAGAGGGGCCGAGAGGGAGAAAGCACTGGTGCTTATTTAATGAAAAAAATACATTTGCGGGAAAACGACACCCGGGCGTCGTAGGAAGCAAGAAAAAAAGACCAGAGAAGCCAGAGAAAAATGAAAAGAAAGCAGGGTGAAGCTAAAAAGAAAGTGAAGGTGCAAGGAAAAAAGCATGACAATGAAAAAGGGGGAAATTAAAAAATTAAAAAAGACAATTAGAGTGCCGGAAATCAAGATATGGAGAAAATGAGAATAAAACTGGGAGAGAAAGTTGAGATAAAAAAAGGAAAATTAAGAGTGAAACTGGAAGAGACAATTAGAAAAAAAGAGAAGAGAAAGGCTGAGGTTGAGACGGAAATAAAATAAAGTGAAAGTGCGAGAAAAATGTGAATAATGTTCAAGTGAGAGGAGAGGATAAAGCCGAGGGAGGACGCAGAGAGAGCAAGGGAAAGAGAGGACCCAAATGGTGGAGACGAAAAGGAAGAAAGTAAGTAAATTGTAAGGGGACTGGATCATAAGGACGAAGGGAAAAAAAGAAAGGTAGGACATCGGGAGAAAAAACAAGGAGGGGAAAGAAGCGGGGAAAAAATGGGGAGAAAAATAGACTTCCAATTTTCTATCACCAAAACCAGAGTCATCCTTCTTTATTTCTTGGTTAATTTTGCTCGCTTTCAGGCTTCCTCCTCCATTCCTCTAGAGATTATTTACCATCCATGAAATTTTATGAGAGACCCACTACTTACTACAAGTAGTTTTCTATATACAATATTTTGATAAACTCCCCATTTCCTCCCTTTAATATTGCAGTGATACGGTAGTTGATGGTACTTGTTCCGGCGTCAGAGAAGAGGGAGAGGTGATCTTCAGCTGAGGATGTGGTTGGCTATGGGAATAGCAGCAGCAGGAGTAGTAGTAGTTAAATTACTCCAACATGTACTTATTCACTCCTCCATCTCTTTCTCCATTTCTCTCTTTCCCCCCATTCCGTCTTCCTTTCTTCCATTTTTCCTCCTCTTGTATTCTCCCTCCCATTCTTATGACTGTCCAGTTTTTTTCATCTTTTTCTCTGGGTGTCTCTTTTTTTCCTTCCTTTGGTATTTCCCCCTTCACTTTAAGCAACTCCCTCTCGAAAAAAAAGACTGATTGGAAGACAAGAAGAAACGAAAGGGAGAGAGAGAGGTCCAAGTGAAAAATTCAATTTACTCCAAAAGGAGTTGGTCAAGTAGTAAACCATTTCGGCAGCTCGTAAATAGAATTCCTTTGCTTAGCTTTGTCGTCGTCTTCTTCTTCCTCTTCATCTTCCTCCCTTTTCACACATTGTGAAGGACTGGAGAAAGTACTGGGAGAATCTTGTTCCATCGTTACCTCCGGAATGCCTTTTCAGCACGCTTGGACCTTTTCTCTCTCTCTCTCTCTCCCTCCCTCTCTCTTCTCATCCTCTTCGTCCTTTTATTTTTTTACTCCTTTTGTATGAAGTCAGTTTCTCGACAATACTCCATAGTGTCCATTATTTCTTTGAGGTTTACCTTATAAATACCCCATCCCGCCTACTCCAACTCACTTTTCCAATGGCCGCTTAAGGACTTACTTATATCCCAGACTTTCTCTCTTGTATTCTCTCTCTCAATTTTCTCTCTCTCTCTCTCGCTTTCTTGAAGAGCATGTTCCTTGCCTCTGGGCTAAAGAAGATGAGAGAAAGTAGAAGAAAATACGTCTCTCTCATGACTCCTCCTGCGGTTCCCTTATGATCAGGAAGTGTGAAAAAAAGCACCCGGTTAGAATACAAACTTTTCCCTCTTCCATTCCCCTGCCAATGCCATGGACCACATGGACTGCGTGCAGCAAGACCTTTTGTTAGATCCAGAGTTCCTAAAAATGTTTGAGAGTAAAGCGAATGAGAGAGAGAGAGAGAGCGAGAGTTAAAAAATTGGCGGAAGTGAAACCAATCTGAAGTTAACTTTTTTCTCCAGGAGGAGAAAGTCTAACATAATGACTTCTTGGTATCTGTAATGTCTTCATGTGGTATACCTTCTCCAGGAAAAAAAACAAGGTGTAGAAAATGGATTGTCGTTTAACGTTCTCTCTCTCTCCCCTATACCGTCTACTCCCACACAGTTAGATTCCATTACGTATAAGGGGGAAAAAGATCGTTGTACCGCTGGGGGTGGGATTCATTTCCCCACTTTTCACGGCAAAAAGGAACGTGATGGACGAAATCTTCCAGTATTGCCATTGCCCATTAATGAAAAGAAGGCTGGAGGCTCCAATGGTTAAGCTATATTCTTGGAATGCCCGAGGAAAAAAAAGGAAGGGAAAGAAAAAGTGTGAAGTATGTAGTCAAATGGGGATAGAAGGAGAATTCGGTGGTGGTGGAGGTGCACCAAAAAGGGAGAAAGTGTTATAGGGAAAGTATTTACATGGGATAAGAGGACCGTGACTATAGGATTCGGCAGGAAATGGAGGTTACCAAGGGTTTTTATACGGATGGAGTGAGCGGGTCCCAGTTTTTCCAGGGAGGGGAAGGATCAAAACAAGGAGAGTGGCCGTGTGATGAGAGGGACGTCAAGAAAGAGGGAGAGAGGCGAGAGAGAGAGCTAAAGAGGGAGATAGGGAGAGAGAATGGGAGAAGTGGTAATAATAAACGCCAGAGGCATTCTGAAGGGTAAGAGCAAGAGAAATCAGAGTAAGTAAAGAGAGAGAGAAAGAGACGGAAAGAGAGAAAGCGGAAAAGCACAACTTGTCTAAACGGCAAGGCTAGTTCCTTGTCATAACGACTAAAACTCCGGAATGCATTATTGCTGTTAAATTCATGGCGCCAATCGAACGCAAAAGTGTGGACATGAAAATTTATTCCTTTCTCTCTCTCTCTCTCTCTCTCTCTCTCTCTCTCTTCTTTCTTTCTCTCTCTCTCTCTCTTGTGTGGAACTCTCCCCCGCCTTTCTACACTTTCCCTCCCGACGGAGACACTTATATCTACGTTAATAGTGGAAGCAGGCATAGGAATAGGGGCCGGAGAAGAAATCCCCGTCAGTATATTATATAGATCAAGGAAAGGGAAAAAAGGTCCAAGACTTTTAAAGATTCTCTCTCTCTCCTCTCTTCTCCCCACCCTTTCAAACTCTGTATTTACTCCCACAGTTTTCGGCACTTCTTCTTTTGACTCCAGAGAGAAGAGGAAAAAGAAGAAGAAGAGGATATGCTGACTCCCCATTCCTATTTTCCGTTCCTTAACTTTGAAATTCTCTCTCAGTCACTGACTCCATCCCCGTGTTTGTATGTGTGTCTGTAAACTCACCATTATTGTGTATTGGTAGCTGGAGGCCGAACAGAACTAAAGGGGTGTAAGTTTGGTGGTAAGAGGGAGAATATGGAGCATTTATATTCTCTCTCTCTCGCTCTCTCTCTCCCTCTTTTTTTTTTACTTACGAGTAATTTTCATGGAGCAACTTTCATCTCATGTGTAGCCAAGCCGATCCGCAAACAACATAGATCTCTGTCGTAGAATTTTCTCTCTCTCTCTCTCTCTCTCTCTCTCACTCTTCTCCTTTTTCTCCAGCCGAGAGGAACACCTCTATTTTACAAACTTTATATTTCATTACGGGAGCAAACACATCTTTTCCCACTAGAACACTAGTGTTTTCCCTCGAAATCTCCCCCTTTTTTCCTTGTGTTTCTCCCGTCCTTTTAGAAGTATACCTTATTCACACTTATGTAAGTGTATACATACATATATGCACGTACGCACACACCTTATTCGAACATATTCCGGCATATCTCCGGGAGCATGAGAGAGTGTGAGGGAGACAGGCAGAGAAGGAGACAAGTCAGAGAAGAAGAGAGAGAGAAATAGGGAAGAGAAAGAAAAGACAGAGATCAGAGAGTAAAACGTGAAAGAAAACAAAATGTAAGAGATAAGAAATGGTAAGAGATGGTAGAAAAGTGAGAGAAACCGACTAGATAGAGAAGAACAGAAAAAAAGAAAGTCCAAGAATACGACAAATAGAAAATATAGAAACAGAGACACAGAAAGAGATGGAAAGATAGAAACAGAGACAGCGAAAGAGATGGAAAGCGAGGGAAAGATAGAAACAGAGAGAGAGAGGAAAGCAGCACAAAGAGAGAGATACGGAGAGATGGAAAGCGAGACAAAGAGAGAGATACAGAGAGATGGAAAGCGAGACAAAGAGAGAAATACGGAGAGATGGAAAGCGAGACAAAGAGAGAGATACAGAGAGATGGAAAGCGAGACAAAGAGAGAGATACGGAGAGATGGAAAATAGAGAGAAAGAGAGAGAACGAGAGAGAACGAGAGAGAAAGAGAGAGAAAGAGAGAGAAAGAGAGGGAACGAGAGAGAAAGAGAGAGAAAGAGAGAAAAAGACAGGAAGAGAGAGAGTAAAATAACCAGAGTGCGAGATTTGAGCCGGAAAGCGTGTGTGGCTGCACGCATTGGCGAGGATCGGCGAGACGCAAGAGAGAGATGGAGGCGGAGGTGGTTGGTGGAGGAGGAAACAGAGCTAAATATATTTTTATCTATAAAGCATGTGTGCATAAGTATGTCAAAGCTACAAACTCTTGGATAGCGGTCCCTAGCTCGGGTTATGGTGGAGACACAGTCCTTGACATTGATTTATTTTAAAAAAAATTGAGATGCAACCTAATCCATTACAACATACTGTATGTGAAAAGCTTTTAAGCTATAAAACTCAATCTAACTCTTCATGGAAAAATCACCTGCCACACTCCTAACGTGTCTTTGGCTAAGTGGGTGCAACAAAAACTGTATAAGAATTCCCCCCTCCCAACCAAAAAAAAAATACATACATATACGAATACGTGAAGTATATGCGTACATTTCAAGAAGATGGGACATTCTTGGGAAATGGAAGAGAGCGGATGGGTAAAAAAAACATTGGGAAAAACATAACTTAATTAGGATTAATAATGGGAAAAATAATCAGGATAAATGGATAGATACAGAAAAAGTTTTTCCGAGGCACTTCAGAACGCTTTCCCCCCGACATTACTCATAATATCTCCAGTCTGCACCAACAATTCCTCCGTACAACCAAGAAAGAGAGTCTCCCATACGGCCACCTCCACTGATACCGTAAAAAAAGGGGCGGCATGGTTTTTATTCTCGTCTATACGAGTGTCATATAATTTTTTTTATTCATAATAACAGAATAAAAACTTGCATATATGCACCTTCCTCAGTTTTTTTAGACGGAAGTAGTAAGTATGCTCCTATAATTTTTCATTTCCCCTTAATGGTTACCATCCTCCTCGGGAGCTTTTTAAGCAGTTGCAGATAGGAGAATCTTCATACTTACATATATAATTTTTTTTGGAAATGTTGACACTCATTTTTGTAATAAAAAAAACCCTTATTTCATTAACTCTCACATTTTTATTACTTACGGCAAATCTCCCCATTTACAAATCCCTTCCAGGGGGTCTCATCTCCCCACTTTTTGCTTCGCAAATAATTTGGGAAATTATTAGTGCACTTTTTTGGGGGAAAGTGCAAATCATTTTCAACATTCTCTTTGAATTCCTATACTCATGACCTTCTTTTTCCCTCGGCCTGTCTGTCCCTGTCCTCCATCCTTCTTCGGTGTCCCCATGCAAATTATTTAGTTTACCCACCCATGAATTAATAATTTTTACCTAGGTTAGATTCCCCTGTGTCGTGTCGGGAGGGAAAATGTCGTAGTCACCATTCTATATTTCCCTCTCCCTTCTTCATCTGTATATCCACAGTGAAAAATAGTGAGTAGGGAGGAACGACTGGCTTAATAGAAGTATAGTAATCATCCCAAATAAGTTTCTTTCTCTGCCCCTTTTCAAAATACACGACCTCCTCCGTATAAAAAAGGGATAAAAATCCAGCACATTTATTCCTTCAAACTCTCTCTCTCTCTCTTTCTCAGTCGGAGTGGTTGGTGGGAAGAGAGAAATTAGTTACTTTAGGAAATTAGGATTATTTTTACCGTCGGAGTGTACTTAAGCCCGAGACGGGGAGAAGAAAAAAACTTTGGGGGACGGGGGTACTCCTTAATTCCACGGATATTACATAAGGAATGAGTCGAGGTGCCTAGAAGCACTTTAGACAGCAGTCTCAGACAAAAATAACAAACTCTCAAACACCGTCTCGACCTTACTCAAAGCACACAGGCGTCCTACCAGGTCCTGGAGGGATGTGGTGGAAGACGCTTTTTTTCTTATTCCTCTTTTACTTACCCTATATTTAGACACATATATGTCTTATGTATACGTATTACCTATATTATATTAAAAAAATGTAAAAAGAACTTATGCCTCTCCCATGCTGAGGATGGAGATAAAATTTTCATTGACAGTGGAATACTTACGTAGCCTCACGTTTTCATCCATTCTTTCATCTCTCTATTTGCCATTTTTCTCGGCAGTCCCTCTATTCCCCATCTTTCTCTTCGTCTTTCTCTTTGCCGTTTTTCTTGGCAGCTCCTCTCTTCGCTATTTTTCTGGATAATCTCTCTCCTTGTCATTTTTCTCGCCCTTTCTCTTCATTATTTTTCTCGGCACTCTGTTCCCCGTGTTTTCCCTCTCTCTTCTCCATTTTTAATTCGTCTCTCTCTTCAGTATTTCTCTCGGTTGTTTCTCTCTTCTGTATTTCTCTCGTTGGTCTCTTTCTTCACTATTTTTCTCGTTTGTCTCTCTCTTCACTATTTTTTTCGTTCGTTTACCCATTCAATATTTTTCTCTTTTGTCTCTCTCTCTCTCTCTCTCTTCACAATATTTCTCGTTTGTCACTCTCTCTCTTCACTATTTTTCTTGTTCGTTTCTCCATTCAATATTTTTCTCTTTTGTCTTTCTCTGCACTATTTTGTTACTCTCTTCTCTTTTATCTCTCTCTCTTCACTATTTTTCTCGTTTATCTCTCTCTCTACACTATTTTTCCCGTTTGTCTCTCTCTCCAAAATTTTCCTCAACAGTCTCTCTCCTTATTTGTCATATTTCTCCATCGTCTCTCTCTCTTCGCCATTTATTGGATTCCTTGTCCGCTTCATCGTTTGACGCATTCGTGTGTCTTTACCACTTTTCTTGTTCGTATTCGTTCCTTTTGCCATTTTTGTTGATCTCATTCTGTTTCTATTTGCAATTTGCCTCACCAATTTTACTGGTTGATCACTCTTTTCGTCATTCTTTTGGTTCATCTCTCTCTTTGCCATATTCCTGATGCACCTCTATTCCAGAAAAATGCTTACACAATTTCACGACACATGGGGGCAATGATAGACTGAGAGGTTCTACTATTTCTCTCTTTCTCCTCCTTTCTTTTTCCCTTCCTTTCTCCCTTCCTCTCACTCTCCTTCACCATCTATTTCTCCCTATATTTTTGCAGTACCTACATCTTGTCCGGTATAAAAAAAAGGAAAGAGAGAGAGAGAGGGAAATCCGTTGAAGGCCGTAAAGGTGAAGGGGGTAGTGGGTGTGTGAAAAGGGAAAGAAAATCCTATAATACACCAGGATAATCCTTTCCCCCAGTTTTTTTTCGCGAGACTCCCTCCCTGTAAAAATTCAAGCTGCAGTAGACCTCTTAAGTTTTATTAACCTTGGCTTTGATTATATGGTTCGATAAGAGTGTAATTTTTGAACCGAACTGCTCCCTTGCACGAGCTTTCCAAAAATCTGCTCTTTCCCTCTTCCTCCCCCCTATTCCTCTCCATAAGGATTATATGTATAAGTATAATAGGTCCCTTGTACAAAAGGAGGGAAAGGGAGAGAAAGATCTCCGTTTTTACAAGTCACCCATAACAGTGGAGTTGGCAAAGCATGCAAAATGAGACGATGGTTGAGTGGAGCAAAAACCCTCTCTTATGAATTACAATCTTACACATGATTATCCCCTTCCACCCTCACATGAATGGAGCCGAACAAAACACACATGGAATAGTATGGGGTTCCTACAGGGGAGAAGTACAAAAAAAGTTCTCCTCCCCTCCCCAGCTTTTTCTACCTTCCATCCAACTTTGTTAAGTACAAGAAACACGTGGAGACCATCCCTGCGTGAAAGTATGCATTTTATCATTTTGGAAAGTAAATAATTATTTTTTATCTTCTTTCCGTCCCAAGCCAAAAAAAATAGAGGAGGGGGAGACAAAAAACAAGGAAAGTGTGCATAAATAATGATGTCCATAATTCTTCATCATAATTCAGGGAGGAATTTTTTTTCCTCTACCAAGAAACAAAAAACAACGGTTCACCTAATTTCATTGGAATTGTTGTTTTCCCTTGTGAGTGAAGGACGCCAAGATGTATTTATCCCATGCCTTTTCACTCCTTTTTTCTCCTCCATGCGGGTGAATGTCTTGCTGGGTGTTGGGAGGCGGCACACGCTTCTCCCATTACTTTGACTCTATGGTTTTTCTCTCTCAATTCCTTTCTGTATTTTTTCCAGTCTTTCCTGTTTTTTCATTTGACTTTTTTTTGTTTTCTCTCTCTTCCTGTGTTTACTTTCTTCTGCTTTCTTTTTTCGTTTTCTTCTTGCTTCTCTCTTCTTTCTCTCTTCAATTCCCTTTGTTCTTCTCTTTTCGTTTTCTCCTTGTTTCTCTTTTCCTTTTCTGCCTGTTTTTCTTTTCCTTTCTGCTTGTTTTTCTTTTTGATTTTTCCTTGTTTCTCTTTTCCTTTTCTGCTTGTTTTTCTTTTTGATTTTTCCTTGTTTCTCTTTTCCTTTTCTGCTTGTTTTTCTTTTTGACTTTTCTTTGTTTCTCTTTTCCTTTTCTGCTTGTTTTTCTTTTTGATTTTTCCTTGTTTCTCTTTTCCTTTTCTGCTTGTTTTT
>JAQGBT010000977.1:0-37954 GCA_034698585.1 Disparrhopalites patrizii | reverse complement strand
GAGAGAGAGAGAGTTTATAGAGGATTCTCGAAAGAGAGAGAGAGTATAGAGAGAAAAAGAGAAATCTGGAGACACAGTAACGAGAGAAGTCTTGAAAGAGAATATAAACATTTTGAAAGGAGAAATAGAGACAGAATACGAAAGAGGAAAGAGAAAGAGACAGAGGACTTAATGAGAAAAGGGAATTGCTGACTTGCAATTGTGGCTCCACAATATCTTCCTTCTATTTATGCAAGCACGGACACTTGTGTACAGAAAATATGCTCCAAAAAATTTGCATGATCTACAGCCCTGTACAGGACTGCGCGGATGATAATACGCTTTTATTGCATAGACACAATAGTTACACAGGCGGGAAAGTGCATTGCCAAAAAAAAAAAAAAAAAAAATTCAGCCGAGATTAGATTCTGCAGAGAAATATCTCGTCTCATCGTGACTGATAATTGTGGTGTGTGCATAGTTTTTTTTTTTTAAATAAAATTTGCAGCACACATTTGATTGTGAAGCGGACTTTTTTTATACTTGAATCTGTACTAAGTATTTTGAATGTATTGTAATTTATTTTTTCTTTTGTTTGTTCTTTTCAGGTTTGTCGCTTGACACGAATTTACCAATGTCCTCCATTGGACCCACGAGTCCTCTGGATATGAAACCCGATACGAACAGTCTGCTCTCTTCATCTGGTGCTTTTAGCCCTGGAACTGGGGCCGGGCCAACGTCACCCAGGTACGCTTCTTCTGATGATAGGTAAATAATAATTATTACATCAATATTTTCAACATCTCATTTCCCCTCCCCGCCATATTTCCCATCAAAATTGATTGTTTGTTTTTCTAATTTCCCCCAATTTTGTATCCAACTTAAATTTTTTCCTTCGAACCATTCATTTTCGAAAGCAATCTAACCCTTCCAGTTCCTCATTTTTTCCCGGAGAATTAGAAAGGGATTTTTTTTCGTACGTATGTACAATTGTTCAAACGTAACTTGTTTTTCTCACGGCGTGAATCAAACTAGTAAATTATTTGTGGGAGGAATTGCAAAAAAAATGGGAAAAAAGTTGTTTTTACCAGGCAAAGTTAACGACATTTACTAGCCTGGACAATGCATGTCCTTGTAATTGAAACTCCCTTAACCCCGCTGAGAAAATCCTGGGAGCTTTTCCGATCCTCCGACGTCCTGTGTGTGCTTGGAGGCATTTATCTTGATGGGTGTCCATCAAGGTCAAGCGCACGCGGAGAAAATATAAGAGTAAAAAAAAAAAAGGATTTAATGATCGCACTGTATATGTGCATATTTATAAGTAGGTTCATATAGGAGTAAAAAGTTGGATAAAAATGTCACCGTCAGAGTTCCTTGTCCTTTCCAGTTTGGTGACTCTCCAGTCACCAAAAACTCCGGGATTGTTGCCATATGTAATATAAATGTATCTTTCCCCGTACAATCCTTTAACGTTCTCCAGAACACTCTTTCTTTCCTCGGAGATTGACTTCACACCAGGCACTATTAGCCCGCCACATGCTGTCCTTTTGCGTCATCCATGATTTCCTTTCATCAGATGAGTTCTATTTCATCATTCCACGTACCTGCCTCCGAGTCCCTTCGGGGACTTTCTCTCTCCCCTGTAATTTTCACCGTATCCCTCCCGGACGGAAAATTATTTGTTACCTCCAGAAAAGTTTCTTTCGCGTCGAAACAATTTTGTAGTACTTATCTGGCATTAAGGTCTTCCCAGAAGTTTTGTCATGCATATATTTTATATCCAATGTCTAGTTCTAGAAAGAAAAAAAAAGTTGGGAGAGGGGCTAGGGGGGATCACAATGGGAACACATGTCATGTTTATTATGAAAGAGAGAATTTTTAAAGCACTGGAGAGAACTTCCCCAAGTGCTTGTCTACACCATCTTTTTTTTTTCTATTTAAAGAATGGCAAGAGAAAGAAAATTAAATAGTTTTTTTTTTTTTTTTTTGCGAACCAACTTTATTACCGATGCTCTTTGGGATGAGTTTTTATGTGTGCGGAGAGTACACATATGTATAGTATGGCGGGGGGAGCTAGTACAGGCATGGTCACAACTGTGAAAGCTGGGGTTATTATCACTATTTGTAAGGGGAAGAGAAAGGGTTGAGTTTTACGTCAGATTTTTGCGACAATAAACTTCCAGAGAGCGAGAGAGAGAGAGAGAAAAAAAAACTCTTTGTCGAGGAAAGTAGAGGGAAAAAAGAGAACTCTGGAGAGGAAAACAGAGAAAAAAGAAAGAGACGAAGAAAGTGAGAGAGAACTATAGCTAGCAAATGCCATAAGTATGGCCAAGTCTCCTATCACGGTTAGGAGAAGTTGCCAAATTATTTATTACGTGGAAATCAAGGTGCTATAAAAAAAAAGTCTGTCGGGCAGGAGGAAGGAAGGTGTGCTTGAATAGAAGCACATGTGATTTCTCTCGCCCTTTTTCTCTCCCTCTCCAAAGTTCAATGCCTCAATATTATGGATTTTGAAAATTCCCCTCAGATTATTATTAAATGACTGATAAATCATTTCTGTCACAATTACGAGTGGAAGCGTATAGTCGTAGTAGTTCCATTGTAGAATCCTTTTTCCCAGGCGGACGCCTCCCATACCACACAAATACTATTCCAGTAGGCTAATGCAGCTCCCATGATGGTATGTGTGTTATTTTTTTTTGTCCCTAAACGACAATAATCACCCCGTATGTCACCAGTTTTTGGCTGAGGGGGCCTGGAGGATTTATAGTCACCGGAATTGGGAACGTCGGATCAATCCTTTTTGCGTGTGAAGCTCCAATTGTGGTGGTGGAAGTTTCCTTTTTATTGAGGCGGAGGGTGGGGGTTGAATCTAGACAGGAATTAATATATAATGCTTTATGGAGCCTCGAACATAGGCCAGATTTTTGGGGTTGATAATGATAGGAGTAGGAGACGTTTATGTGGGACTATAGATTTTCCAGGGGAGAGAGAGAGAGAGGCGTATTTAAACAAATGTGGAAAGTTGTAATGATGTTAAATGGGGCAGCATCTACTGACCTTTTGCCGTAGGAAACTTGTCCAGATGGATTGAAGGTCAAACATTTTTAGACTTTGTTTGCGAAAACAATTTTAGCCGGAATGGGATTTTTTTTTGTGGGCAGAGCCCGGCTATTTGGGTAAAGAATCAAATCTGATTAGTTCCAAGCAAAAGTCTTGCAGGTTTAAATTGGTCCTTTTTAATAAAATCTTAATCGAAGATTTCCGTTTAATTTTGCGTTATTAATTAATTCCGTTTTATTTTGCGTTATTAATTAATTCCGTTTAGTTGTTCATTATAATTAATATTGCGTTTAGTTGTGCATTATAATTAATTCCGTTTAATTGTGCGTTATAATTAATTCCGTTTGATTGTGCGTTATATTTAATTCCGTTTAATTTTGCCAAATTATTTTGAAAATGCCGATACTGCAATTAAGGTCGCTTGGAGATAATCTTGAATCTTAAAAGCCTTGGAAATGTAAACGTTTTGTATGTCAAAAAATATTCTCCGAAGCTAGTGAAATATGATTTCGTATCCTTGTAATTCCTCATTCTTCCCTGTGATTTCCCCAAATTCCGTAATGATGTAAATTTTGTTTTGAATGGAGAATAATTATAATTAACTAAATTGATGTTTTGGAATTTATTTGATTGTTTTGCAGTCTCCCTCAGTCATCCTTTTCCTTAGGATCGGGTTTCCTGTCCTCCTCCACAAATGGGACGGGGACGAACGGCGTGTCGAACGGCGGCTCAAATGGAGTCTCTCCAACGAATGGCCAATTCCCTCCAAACCATCCGTTGAGCGGGTCCAAGCACTTGTGTAGCATTTGCGGGGACCGGGCCAGCGGGAAACATTATGGTGTCTTCAGTTGTGAGGGTTGCAAGGGTTTCTTCAAACGAACTGTCCGGAAGGACCTCTCCTATGCCTGCCGTGAGGACAAGAATTGTGTGATTGATAAAAGGCACAGAAATAGATGTCAATACTGCCGATACCAAAAATGTCTTACAATGGGGATGAAGCGCGAAGCTGTTCAGGTATGCTCTTCTGGTGAAATAGTACATATTACATATACAAATATTGTATATGACTATCAAAATCAAATCAACCAAAATTCCCCCTTTTCACCAAAACTGATCTCTGTGGGTGGGAAGGATTTCCAATGCAATTTACAAGGAATTGAACAGAAACGGAAAAGCCAAGTCAATTTTATCTATCTCTGGCCCGCAATTTCTGAAAATGTCACAGAAATTTATGTTTTACGAAGACAAGAGATTTTTTTACCTGTGCAAAGATCCAAATTATCTGTAGTAATAGTAACCTACAGCAATTTCTGTAGAAGTAAAAAAAAAAAAAATGCATTGCATTTACTATTGCTAAGGATGTCTTTTGCTCATACGTACATGCGTATGTATGAGACCTTTCCTCAGATCAGATCACGCGTTTCAATTCATGTTTTAGTGACGTACTTACAAAAATTAATAAATAAAAAAAAAACAATAAATGTAATCTGTAATTCTGCCTTTTACATTTCATGGGGGCAAAAATTCAGGCTAATATTGAAGGAAAAGAAAGCGAGGAATTTTCAATGTCAGAACACTTTGCTAAGAGCCAAAGCACTTACAGAAGAAAATTACCCATTGCACAGGTGAAGATATTTCTTAATTCATGACAATCTCTGAAGATTCTCAAATCCCACCACTGCACATGCCTTCAATTATTATTTCCGTTTTTCCGTAATTGAAGTGAGGCAGCTCAAATATGTTAATTTTTGGCACATTTGTCCTGCCCATGCATTAAACTGATTCAATTGAATACCAAGCCCCGAGATACTTTTTTTTTTCATTGATAAACTGTTAATAATAAGCTTGGTTAGTAATAATAATATTTCTTTTCATTTACAGGAGGAGCGGCAAAGGACGAGGGAGAGGAGTGAAAGTGAAGTGGAGTCCACGTCGTCAGTTGTGCAAATGGAAATGCCCATAGATCGTATCTTAGAAGCTGAGAGACTAGTAGAACTTCGCGACAGGCCCATAACCGAGGTTGAAACTTTGGGCATGGGTGATATTTGTCAAGCAGCCGATAAGCAACTCTTCCAGTTAGTCGAGTGGGCGAAACACGTTCCACATTTTACTGAATTATCCCTTGCCGACCGTGTCACGCTTTTAAGATCGGGTAATTTGATTTCCTTCATAACTTGTCCTTGATTCATTCGAGAAGTTCATGTTTACGGCATGCAAACTCTAATTCTGTAAATGGTCTTCGATATGTATTTCAACTAACGACTTTTCCCTTGGATTTTGGCAGGTTGGAACGAACTCCTGATATCTTCTTTTGCACACCGCTCCATGGAAATAAAAGATGCCCTTGTATTAGCCAATGGACTCACCGTCTACCGAAATTCAGCTCATTTGGTAAGTCTTCATTTAGAACCGTACAAAATCGTACATTCCGTACATTTGTATTACAAATCCGTAGGTATAATAGCAGCAATGTTTCTGTTGCTGTTGTATTTGCGATGATAAGAAGATCCCTGTGAAAGATTTCCTCCCACACTTATTTACGAATGAATTTACGTTTGATTTTTTCCAGGCGGGGCTGTCGCTAATTTTCGATAGAGTTCTCGCGGAAGTGGTAGTAAAAATGCGAGACATGAAAGTTGACAAAGCAGAATTAGGTTGTTTAAGGGCGATTATTCTTTTTAATTCAGGTGAGTGAAAATTAAGTGTTTATAGTATTTCTGAAGCCATTATTATTTTTTAAATCAATTATTTCTTTAAAATACATTGTAATGGAATGTCAAGTATTGGTCATTGTTATGAATTACAGAGGCCAGAGGTCTAGCTCCATCATCCATGGTCCAGGTCGATGGGCTTAGGGACAAAGTCTATGCCACCTTGGAGGATTACACACGCTCAACGTATCCGAGTGAACCGGGTCGATTCGCGAAGCTCTTGCTAAGGCTTCCGGCCCTCCGGTCCATCGGCCTCAAATGCAACGAGCACCTTTTCTTTTTCCGTCTCATCACAGACACTCCCATCGAAAGCTACCTCATGGACAGACTTGGCACGAGTTCCGATAATTAATATATACCATTGTAAAACAGTTTATCGTGTGTATTCAATCATGTCATCTCGTTATTAGTTAATGTAGTTTAAAAAAAACAAAATCACATCTACATTCAATGCGGCTCCTTTGCATATTACACATTACATACAAGGCACGCCTTTTGTAGGGATTCATAATGATTTATTTAGGACTAATGATTAATTATAATTATTATTGTTATTTGTTATTCATTTTACTATCTAATTACATTTATCACTTTCATTTTTTGTTTTTGGGTCACAACCGTATGATTATTTTGTTTCATGTACAATTTAATGTTGTTATTAAAAATCACATTATGTCATTCATTTTCGTTTTAGCTGTCCATTTTTGCATTTTTTGCCAGGTTATATCCATTAGTAAGTCCCCATTCGTGATTCTTGCAAATATTCTTTGTCTTGTTAGAACTTTTACCTTTACATACCTACTGGTTTGTTTTCTTTTTGTTGTGTTTCCGTTTTTTAAAAGCAGCCAAACTATTACATACAGAGTAAGGGTTAAATATATAGAAAAAACGATGTTATTATTGAAAATGAATAAATATTATACATAATATAATATGCCTACACTATAACAAAAAATGATACAAGTGAAGAAGAACTTCAACGCGCATCTCTCAAAGCTATACACTACTCCGTACTATAGGTTAATTTTTGCCAGTTGTGTCTTTTTTCTAATGTCAAGTGTTCAATTCTTGGATGTTAGAACAAGTGTTGTTACATGCCTCTTTAATTCATTCATAGTAAGTTGTTGATGGGTAAGTACCAAAGTGTATAATGTGAAAAAAATGACTTAATGATTGTACGGGCAAAAGTTTATGGGGAATGGAGTAGCATTTACACGGGGAAAGCACTGCAAATGACGGTTTAAACTATGTAGCCTCTGCAAATGGTGGTGGGGAATGGGAGTACTTAATTAATATAGAATAATTTAAAAAAAGTATGCCTCAAGTATGATTCATTTTTAGAACGTTAACAAAGTGAGTAATGAGCCGTGAATGTAATGTACATACATACAAATACAAACATGTGGTTACACATATGTGTTAAAAACATTTGGGTTTCTACTGGTTTCTATATTAAATGTAAGCAGCTTGAGATAAATGTGTTACTGACTCAAATAAAACACGTACAGAATTACTAAAGTTACAATAAAAAAGTAATATTGGATGGTATTATTATAATACATTGATTTAAAAACAGGATTTTTCAAACATCCACCATCACAATTTTCTTATTTTTCAGGGAACATTTGCAAAGGATTATGTGTGAATCTACTTAAAAACGTAAATATTGTATAGGGATTGGGAGTTTAGAAGCAAATAACGTGACGACATGTGCTATTAATTTGGTTATTTAATTACCCTACACATTTAAAACAAAGTAATTCTTGTACAGAAATTGAGATTGTAATTCTGAGGTGACTGTTTTTTCTATTGTTATACCTACTATTTTCTTTTTTAGGACATAGCAATAGTATTTGGTGACATGTTTTCCATTACAGTTATCATATTAATTAATATTAATTGTTACTGCTATTATTATTTCACTGGAAATTGAATCGTATATAATTTCCTTTGATTTGTAAATACAAAAACAATAGTTAGGTGAGAAGGTGTATTCTGTATCGTATAAGAAAACCTAGATCAAATATTATATAGTATATACATATATTAATATTTAATAAGAATAATAATATTGTTATTTTTTGTTAAGATTTAATGTCATGTTCATTTTCTACGTGTTATTTACTTTGTTGAGTTTGTTTACGGCAAGAAATAGAGGATATTCTTTGGACAAACACTTTTGCATTCGCTCGAGGAAAAAAAAACAGAACATTGCATTAATAATTACAGCATCATACTAAAATTACAATTATTATAAATAAATAATACGTATGTTGTTTACTGTACCTTTATTTTATTTTCTACACATCTGCTGCACTTTTGATTTTCGTTTTTTTTAACCTTCAGAAGACTTTTGTAGACATAATTTGGACGAGTATTACCGGCGTGAGATTGTGTTGTAGAGAAAGCTGTGTATTTATTTTCCCTTTCACAATCGTGTGAAACTTTTCGAGCGTGCTTACATGGCAAGGTAAAAGAAATAATTGTGTAGATGGAAACGGAAAAAAGTTAAATAAGTCAATATTTCTAAAGGGTCGGTATGGCAGAGAAGGAATGGTGGTAAAAAATGCATATGCATTATATGAATGTACATATAGGTTGTGTATAAAATGAAGCACAATTATGGGAGACATTATCGACAAGGTTTTGGTGTTGCTAAATGTGTTACAGAAACTATATAAAAAATTGAGAATATGTATGGGTGGATAATTATGGAGACACGGTATTGGCTAAATTGGAGAGCATTTAAAGCATAGGCAGGCATGGTTAAAATTGATTCGACAGACATAATTTCATGGAAATTGCAAAAGAGAAAAAGGGAATTTGCTACGGCCGTACTTTTGCTACTGGTTGAAAGAATTACAAAATGAGCTGATGCAATTAAATTATTTGGCTAGATTTCGGTTGAAAATTGCGTATGTCGTTATTTTAATGGGGCGTTAATTCAATTTTTTAATTATTACTAGATTTTGCCACGAGAATTCCTATCTTCCCCATGCTTTTGGGCAATATTTTGCTTTCACCAAACATTCTTTTGTAGAATAGAAGTGTTTACAAAATATGCCCACGCAATTTCTATTTCCCTCCATTTCAGTAAGTGCAATACATTCAATTTCATTAAAAGCACCATTTTCATGTCTTTTGTTAAAAAGCCGTTCTTTCGTGGGTATTTTGTAAAAGCCTCGATTGATAAAGGTAATAATTAAAATTGAATGCACAAGGATACCCTGCAGGTGTGTGGGCGTTCCTCTTTTAAGGCAGCTAGATTATTAATTATTATTAACATTATTATTAATTAATGTATAGATTCTGTGTATTTGGAAGTTAATTTCATTATACTGCTCCACACGGTTTGATATATAATTTTTTTCAGAATTTATTTTTCGTACTTTGTCTATGTGCATTTAATTTTTTTTTTCTACGCGTGGGTATTTAGGGACTCTAATATTAATAATTCAAATGTGAAATATTTCACTCTCATTGCTTTCCAATTCTTTAAAAAATCTGCGAAGGATGCAAGGCCAACTTCAATAAATGAAACAGGAACAGATTTAATTTTAAATATTTTCAATTTAAATATTTATTTTGTGAAACCAAACAAAAATAGGTTGTGTACAAAAGTACCTGGCTATCTAATAATCTGAAATGAGATTCGATATATTTTATTTTAATGTTTTTCATTTTGTATTTCAATGTCATCTTGGAATATTTTGCAACAAAAATAAAATAAAAGTAATTTGGAAGCAATCTATTAATGCAGACAAATTTTGGTTTTTAGAATTGCCCCTTTTTTCTGCAAGGTTCAAGATATAAATGTAATTCCTTGGTTTAAGGAAGGAAACTATTTTTTTAATTAATGTAAAACTTAATTGCCATCTGTGCATTTTTTTCATTTGTGTGTATGCCTTTGGAAGGAATTCTCGTCGGCAATGGCAGTCACAGGAAGGCAGGGATATTTACGTGCAATTTTCGCCTATTTAATTGTTTTGGGCCAATCACACACTTCTCTAATGTACGAATTGACACACAAATTGCTATAGCTCTAAGATACGTAAAAATAATAAACAGGTGCAGTAAATAATTGAATTACGAATCGAATGGATGCCGTATAAAAAATAGTTACAAAAAAAATACGTAAAAATAAATACATGTGTTGTGTAATAAATGACGATTAGTCAACTAATCGGACCCATACCGAGCCAAACTTGTGAAATTTTCAATAAAACGTTTCGTATCTTAATTAATAATTTCGTATATTCATTAAATTACCCAGCCTTTGTTAGGGAATGATTTATATACTGTCTCTGCAATTCCCTGTAATAGAATCGATATAGTATCTGTATGTAGTAAAATACAAAAATCTCTTTCATCTTTCCGATTTGTCGCAAAGGTGCAAGGCAAAAAAAACTACGTGTTTTACAAAATGTTAAAAAATGAAAATAATCCACAAAAATACATGATGAAGTTACAGTTAGAAATTTAAATGTAAGTACATCTGTAAACTTATGATTTCAAGCACATTTTGTTCAAAGCAACCAAGTATTTTGCCATGTACGTACCTTGGGAAAAATTGGTTTAATTCCAAGTTGAAAGTAATAGACACGGAGAACTATAAAGGAAGAAAGAAACATGTTTGTGTATCTATATATATGTTTAGTTCGTAAAACAAAACGAGATCACATTATTGCATCTGTAGTTCGAACAAGTGCGTGTTATATTATATCTTGTTGTCGAAAAAAATAAAAAAAATATGTCGGGATTTATATACAAAACACTCTGGTATCTTCAGTACTTAGTATTTATTTTAAACTCTGCCTTTCACATTCCACTTTTAACCATTTTGAGGAAGAAGCACGGTGAAAGTCTAGCTCAAGTATACAAATCAATTTGCACTATTACAAATTACAATTGAAAGACGGTAAGTAACTCATAAAACGACCATGGCATGGCTTCATTTATTTCCAAATGTTAAAATTTCAACTTGATTCAGCATTCACAAGTTTATTGGCGATGGCAAAACTACAAATTGTGCATGGGAAAAGCACAACCGAAACGTCGCACATTAAGACACATTATAATGAGGTAGAATCATAATTTATGTAGTATCACAGTGGCAATTAATAATAGTAATATTCCAACTATACTAGATATTAACAAGTTAAATGGAATGAAGTGATGAGTATAAAAATCCGAATAATTATCACCGCTATGTAAAGCTGAACATGCTCAAAAATATTTAATCGACAATTTCATTGGCGAGACGAACATGAGTAAAATTTAGTACAAATTGCAAGGACGAAATAATTTACTGCCATTGGCCACAAGTAGATGAACGTGAAGTACAGGTAAAATACCCAACTCACGCTCACTCTAAAAACAGGACGAAAGACGTTATAAACGATTATTTTTTTAAAAAAATAATGAACCTAAACCACTGCAATCTCCCATGCATTTATACATATTTATATTGTGAAACAATATTTAATTCCTATGACACATACAGATGGAATAATTGAAGTCATTGTCGATCATTCAACTATAAATATTTTATATTTATATTTATATATATAATATACATATATTACATACATTATATTGTTTCTTCAATTATTGTTCTGCTGATGCATTTATTTTTGGTCCAACATTATAAATCTGTTAGAAATACTCAATATTTACACGAGCATCCATATTACGTAATAAACAAGTCCACACCAGTGGTGTGTAGGCGGTCCTGACGAGTAAGCAAAACACTCACAGGCACCAGTAAATTTAAAAGGAACATTAAAAAATAGTGTCACACCAGAGCTCAGTAAAATCAAGTATTGATTTGTACAACTTGGTCAAAAATAAAATCTCTTATCACGCTTAGCTGTAATGGCTAATATGCTGTATCTCAGAACTCCCTGCATCGGAAGGGGTCACGCTGTGAAACTCCAGCTTTCTCCTAAGGCATTTAATTGTCTCCAAAGCTGCTCCAATCATCGCACTATCGATAACACTCTTAGGTACCCAACCTTGAAGTCGTAAATCAACATCCAGCAACCACTGGAATTCTGTACGAGATGAATCTCCACTGCTACTGATTACCCATCCGCCAATGCCGTTGGTACCCCTTCAAAAATAAATACAAATCAGCATTGTTGCTTTCATTATAGATTATGCAGGGCTCACAAAGATTATAAATGCTTCACCTTGTTAGTTTCGGTTGATTAGGTGGCTTTAGAGTGTGTTTCACTGAAACCGCAGCTAGAATATGAGTTCCATCAGGATTCTCTTTGTAATGTCTGAGGGTAACAAAATCTCGAGAAGAAACAGGCCCACCGGCTTTACTGACTTGGTAACTTACGTCGGTGATGGCATCAATTTTCTGTAACATTCATTTATATTTTTAAAATATGGCACAACATAAACCACTATCTTATCCATCACAACACTCAATTCACCAATACATTGTATTATTTTTGGTATCTTTAAAATACCTGCAAGATTTGGCATTTAATGACATTGGGATTCCAGTCTGGCATGGTCTCGAAATTATGAAACAATTCTGTGACAACGTTTTGGGGGGAAACTGGCAGTTCACCCTGAAAACAACAAAAATTTTACTAGTTATATATGTACATTTCTTTAATAGATGCAGATGAGACGCGATTTTGAAATTACAAAACTCACCGAGATCCTGTAAATTTTTCGTGGAATCTTAATACAATACACACGATCACCTACATCAGAAGACTTTTCGAGTACCCAATCTGAAGACTGGACTCGATTCAATAATTCCTCTGCAACAATTGGACCTTGCTGAAGCCACATTTTAGCCTGTATGCAGATTGTTCAACAAACGACCGGTAAATAACACAAAAACCATATTAATCAATTTACAGTCTTTCCGATAGTTTACCTCAGGAGTGTCTCCTCTGGTCTTTGATAACTTCTTTTCCATTGATTCAGTTTCTGAATTTTCATGTTCACCGTCAGAAGGAATTGGTGATTCTAGGGGTGAGTAAAAGTTGGCGACTGATTCCGGGTAACTTTGACTTACTGGAGTACTTCTGACTATCTGTGATACCGATTGTCCTAACCACGGAATAACACCTCGATTGCCTCCAACTAATGACTGATTCTGGCCTGAAATGAAGAGAGGATAAAACAAAATCATACAAGACCAAATCACAAACGATAACTTACTCGTTCAAGTAACAATTCCATGAACCACTATTAATGCTCAGCTGATTGCAATCTGGAAAATAAATATGCTTTTCTTTGTGAGGCCGATGCCGCTTCTTGCTTCTACATAAGTGAGTTTCAAAAGCGAGAACATTAGCAAATCTCACCACTTCCAACTCCCCCTATTTGCAATTTCATATTGTGAAGCCTGTTATATAGTAGCAGTGGCAAACATTTGTTGGAATATGGAAGCAAGTGTGCAAGCAACCAGGCAAGCATAGTATGTATAAAAGACATAGTGCAGACTTTCCGGCTGACTAATAATAAAATATTCCGTTTCTTCGCGAAGTACATCATATTCAAATGGTAAAAACCAAAAAGAATCAAACTAACACAATAGATACTCTGAATTCAAAGTATAATACACATAAGGACTATTTTTTCATTTTGAAAGCACGCGAAAGCACGCAAAAGTTACGAAATACTTTTAAAGTAGCAAATTAAAACATAAACCTAAATGCTTTATAATGCTTCGTGAAGCGGAAAAGCCAGAAAAAATAGCGTTTTTTAATTGCATTCAATTTCGTTTCAACGTCAAACACTTTTTTTTCAAAATGGTACAGGGAAAATCCACACAGCTGCCTAATATTCAATTTCATGCACATAATACTTTACCAAAAGGTGATTACACAGGTATCGTTTGTAATGTGCCAAAGAAAAAACAAAAAAAAACTTTTTCATCCTTTCCTGGACGTATAAATCAAAATTTTGTACAACAGAAGAAACGCAACAAATTAAGCGAGTCAACGAATGCATAAATTGCACTCCACCGATAGTCAAAATGCTAAAACTGTCTGCAAAAAAACACAAGCCTCATTGCATTCATTGCTTCATACTTTAAGATTTACAACTAATTTGTTATTTGAGTCTGCAACGAAGCTCTTTCCAAATACTCCATATTTATTATACTTGTGGAAACGAGAACTTTCCTGTTATTTTGCAAATTCAAAGGAAAATACACTATTTTAAAGACGGAAACCGAATCGAAAATCCGCCGAGTTTAGCTAAATTATGCTTCAAAGTATTTCAATTGTTATACTCAATAATTAAAATTCTACGTCGGATTTTCAGTCCCTGAAAATGCCGGTGAATCCCAATTACGGATACCTATTTTAATTTCGATCCCCAGCCCCGATATGTATTGTCTAAAACCTATTCAGCGCCGGAAGAATAGTATATTCTAACCTAATTACGAAATTTCATTAGGTATGTACTAATTAAGGTCTAAAATAGCTACAAATAGGTAACAAGAAGCAAGAAATGCAGAGCGTCACAAACGATCGGTAGCAAGACAATTCTTCTTTTTGTTCCTTATTATTCTTTAGTTAAGCAATTACAATTTTCTGTGAAAAACTTCATTATATTTCGTGGGTGGAATTTGCTTACGAGAGTGATACATAGAAGCCTGACGCTCCTGGGGTACGACGCGAAAATCCAGAAACCAAGCTTCGGACCATGATAGGATGAAACTGCTCAAGACTAGCATGACGGGATAGGTGGCTTCAATGTTTGACCACTTTCAGTAATAAAACATATTTATAATCCTACATTCCACACCTTCAGGAAAGAAATACAATTTCGGCTCTGGTATACTAGAAGCACTAATAAAACTTACATCGAACAAGAATATTTTTACAAGAAGAAAACAGCAAGTTGCGGTGGTGGTGAACTGAAAAATAAAAAATAAATAAAAAACGGGTTACATGCACTTATCCGCACTGGGACAGCATTCACAATGCCAGAATGAATGTACATATTTCTCTTTCAGGGTTACAAAGGAAGAACAAATATAGCACAATAAGTACAAGAATAACACTTACTGCCACAGGAAACCAATGATGACATCGAAGTAAAGCATAAAACAGAATCAGAATTGTAAAACGACATCCAGCGCACATCTATTCAACAAAAAATATGAATACCACCTTAACAAAAACAGTCACTTTCTCCAAATTCTCTGAAAAATGCATACGTCATGTTTTCTTTCTTACCACAACGTCAAAAATGCTGGTATACAGACTGTATCTTAGGACTTGATCTTCCAAAGCACTAGTAATGGATTCAGTTTGATGCTTTATCTAACCAAAAATCAATGATAGTTAAAAATTCAATCTCCGTAAATGATCTTACTGCCGCATGTCTAATGTGGTTGTAGGCATAGAATACATGGTTTCCCGAAACTGAAATTTAAAACCTAAAACTAGGGAATTGTTACGCCTGCTAAACGCCCTTCATCACCATGGCCCGTTCTAATTTAGTCTACTCATGTATCCACAACCCACAACTACAAACATAAGTGTAATGTGTACGTTGAGTGCATAGTGCATACATATTACATATAATATGCATGTATGTTGTATGTTAAATTCAATAAGATAAATCCTTTTATTAACAATTCGAAGTTAAGACTGAATTAACTCCAGACAATATTTTGACAACTGAGTACTCGAATTCGTACAGACAGCAAGATCACATTGATCATGAATTCCTACTTTGTCGGAAAAAAGAAAATCATAAAGTGATGACTACTTGCGATCTGATACTAAATTATTTAGATACCTAGCAAGCGTATCCACAAGACAAGATCCTACTTTAAATGGTAGTCAGATTTAAAGCATCATTTGAATTTTTTTACCAGAATCACACAAAGGGTGAAAAGTAGAAAAGTGAAGAGAAAGTCGAAAGTTGCCAACAAACAAAAAAATCTTCGGACTGGCGACAGTCGTCCATCCGGGGTTCCCAACAAAACATCCTCAGAGGGAAGGTAAGCATTAGTATCATACGATTCCATTTTCCTTAATTTTAACGAAATAACGTGGTGGAGCAGGGGTAAATAGGCTTCTAATAACAAGCCTACGTTTTATTATCATATCCACACGCCTACAGAAAAGAATAAAAAACACAAAATATTAAATCAACCATGAAGCCCAAAACAGAATGAACGTAATCTTGTGAAGTACATAATATTATTACGATTATTAGTCTCGCACACTCGAAGAATAAGTTGTTTCCCAAGTATTATTACATATTATTACAATTATTAGTCTCGCACACTCGAAGAATATAAGTTGTTTCCCAAGTACGGCCATCCAAATTCAGTGTCACACATTACTTACTACTTTACTACTATCGGTCATTGTCATTTATACACCTAGCTTTACTTAGATTACCTAATCAATTCCGAACACACGAACACAAAATCAAGAAATTAAGGCCTATCTACGTCTGTGTACTCACTAATTAAACCGATTCAGTGGCTATGATGGTCTATGATAGAAGCAGCCTGCCTTGAAAGTCCAACAAATTCAAAAACGGATACATTCCAACAAAGTGACTGACACCTGACACCTCTAGCATATCTAAAAACTTTTATAATTTAGCACCTGTTCAACCAACCTGAAATCACAAAAACAAAACGAACATAAATTAAAACTGATATCTGAGTAAACAGGAACTACAACCATGATGGTGTAGAATCGATGGTCCTCTAATCACTATCAGAGACTCTCATTCAAACCTTTCAAATCCGTATTAAACGGTCTAGGTCTAATTGAACAACGTCATCACTCATCAACTCATCACTCAGCCCCATCATCAATACAGACCAAAAGGCACCTACTGTTACTACTCAAATGCATGATATTCAATTAAACATCCAATCCCAGTCTCGATAATTAAGATCATATAAATGACTTGAGGTCACCATCTCTTCTGAAGAGTCACACCTACTTTGAAAAGATGCTCTGTTGAAATAATTACAAACTGTATACGAAAGCATCTATGAATTTCATAAATTGTCACAGATTAATATTTGCAATTCCAAACATGAAAAAATATGATCACACCTACATTCACTTTTCAAATATACAATTTACACACAGAGAAGATTAATTGGTATACATTTTGAAACCTGATAAAAAAGATTATTACCATCATAAATTCAGAATCTTCCCCAATTGCACATTCTTCAAGTCAATCCAGCTGAAACAATCAGCAAGGTAGATGTAACGGAATTAAATCAAAATTCACGAAATGTATTGCATGGTTTCCTTCGTTCATAATATATTTAGTTCACGAACACGAATAGAATTTCAAAAGTAGGAACTTCACATTCCTTGAGTGATACTTAATAAAGGGGGAACTGGAATAAATAAATTAATCTATTAAAACAGTCTCAATTAACTCTTTAAATGCCTTTGAAGCTAAATTAAATCCTCACAAAAACACCACAACAACAGATTTGTCAGCTCTTTTGAGCCAGCTGATTGAGCTGATCCTTTGTCCCCAAGCAGACTGACTATAGCAGGCCTTCCACATGCGGAAAAGTGCTCCAACCTTGATTTTGTCAAAGAACAAAGGAAATGGAAAATCACAGGAAAAGGAGACGCATCAACATTTTCACAAAAATAAAACCACACAGATTAATCAATTATTGTCCTCCATTGAATTTATCCGTTTAATTTCCTTCAAATAATTGGTGGTTATACAATACAACGAAAACCACAATTAACCACTTCCAGCAATTGCCGCAAGTAAACACAAATATCAATCAAAAATCAACACTGTCACCGACCTTTCACGAAAATTTGGATTTATTCATGTTCAAGGCACTGAAAAAAGCTACAGGATTAGGATTCAAGATATACCAGGTACAAAATATTAAATTAAAGACACTTGTAAACCAGACACATTTTGTTTTTTTTATTTTTATTTTCCGGGAAAATGACACCAGAATTGGTTCCAGCGGATGGATATTTGTTTTTGCTTCGTGATTCAATTAACACCCGAAGCATTTAACCGACTGTCTCACTGTCTGCGTCTCTCGTTCAAGTTAACTACTATAAAAAATATAATTACACTACACAGCCTAAACAGATAAGGCTACAGATAATAAATTGTATTTAAATAACAAGACAGAAGGAAATGCAAGAGGATCGACGTTAATTTCGATTGTGATTAACTGCGCATGGTGTTGGTCTTTTGCTGTGATATTGCCTTTTAGCTGATACTGGAATATGAATGTTCGTTGTAACTATTTGCTTTAATTGGGAACCTATCTCGCTGATAATTTGTAATAGATCAGGATGGGATAGCTGGGGAGAAATCAGAAGCTCGGAGCTACATACCTATTTGTCTTCTCCACTGACCTTTGACCTGTAAATGTTGCAGTTGGTCATCACAACGTGATCCGCAATCCTAAAGGTTGCACTTTTTCTAGGAAATCCTTAGAAACCCAAATTTGAACATGTCGTGGAGGTATCCATGTTTGGGTTCATTTTATGACGCCGCGATCACGCAGAAATAATATTTTTTTATAGCCAGTTGCGTGCTGATATTAAAAGTACGTCGATGTATGACATTATGGTATACATTTCCATTTTAAATCATTAAATGACGACGGAGGACGGAGAGCATCTGTCAATGATTTAACCAATGCATTGATTAGCTTGTAAGCTACATAACAACCTTTACAGACAATGCCAAGCTTCTGCGGGAAACCACGTGCAAAGGTATTAAAAATTAGGAATGAATACATGCTTTTAAATACATACAGGGATATGTGATATGTTGGAACTAACCAAAAAACTGAGTCACTAAAAAGTAAATAATTATTATTAGTTTATTATAAGCTGTAGAGTAAATAGGAAAAAAGTTTCCTCTGGTTATTTGACAAGATATGCATCAGCTTGGAACAATCCAATCCGGTTCAAGTCTTTTAGTTATCTGTGGTAAGTTCTTTGTCCAGATAAAACATTTAACAGTAGCAAGTATTTACTTTGATGTCCGGAAAAATCTGGCGAATCAGATCTTGGACAACTTTTTGTGAACAACAATAATTATTTATAATCATGCAGCCCTCCTTGAAATTAAAATGTGCTGTGCATAATTTCTTGACATATCCCAGCTAATACAAATAATAAGTAATATAAAGTTTTAAAGTAGTCTTTACACTGTGATGTGATTATACATACTTGTCCCGTCATGTAATTTCTTGTGATTACGAATTTTCTGCCTTGTGTCCGATTTGAAAAATTTCGAAATAAGACACACACTTGTTACAAAATAAAATTAACTACAATGTATGCACAAGTTTGAAGTGATATTCACACAATGTTATTATAGAAAAATAGCTTTCACAACAAAATAAACTTTATTTTTTTCAAACACTGTTCTCAAACATTATGTATACCAATGTATACATGACAGTATAAGAAACACACTTGTTCATTATTTTACAAGTGGTAGTTTTTTTATACAAATTTTGACAGGGTAAATCTAAATACAGGTTTTGTGAAAAATTATTTTCATTACTTACATTCTGTAATTTAACAATAATTTCGAACATCAGTCAATTGAAGGCATTCCCGAATTTTCCGAATTGCGCACGTTGGTATTTGATTATTAATAATAATTGATTAGAATTAGTAGAACCTCACTGAGGTATTTATAGATTTACTAGTAACTAAGAAGTATTTTTAAACTACACACACTTGTCTCGTCATTCGTTCTTCCAGAAGATGAATAGAAAAATCTGATACTAGCTTAGAAGACTCTTGCTGATTTTTTTCGAAACACTTCGACGGTGGTGACTGACTGGAAGGAACCATGTTTGATTTTCGTTATAAATTGCACTGATTATAGCACCTTTCATCACTTATTTAATTTAATCATTGTTTGTTTAGGTATATATGCATTTTATATTATGCTTACACGATACTTAATTGAAGAACCTTGCATTTTCTTGATCCTAACCGAACAGACTCAATCACGCTCCGATTAATTTGGGCAGACCGAATCAGATTAGGTACCAGACGGGCAATTGTGATTTACGTCTCAAAATTTCTTTTTCAACATATATCATGTTTAATCGAAGTTCTGTAGGCTATACCTTCAACAGTCAGCTTGATCATTAGATAATGTAGCGCTATACTTGGTAAACTATTTAAACTCGTACGAAGGGGAAAGATACGCATACTATACACTTGGGAATTTAGAAGGGAATCATAAAAAAAGTTTTTCTGTATTAATAATATATTGGAATATAAGTAATACCATCACCTTTGAACCCAACACCTTGGCTTGGCGTTACAACATGAGCAAGAGTTTTTTTTATAACAAAGTATTTGAAAACGACTAAAAGGAAGAAAAGTAGAAGAGCAACATCTACCTAGGTTAACCACTACTGCACAGTGAAGCCTAAAAGTATTAGTCATTGTTATTAGTACAGTTATATCACCTTCTTTAAAGGTAAATTAAATTCACAAAGAAGTGGTAATTAGTGTTCCTAGCAAATACAAAACGGGATTCAAACCGTGCTTAATTTCGAATTTCCGCATGCCAACTTTATAATCTGTATGTAGTATGTACGTACAGTGACGTCAAAACATTATTTTCTTTGGATTATCTTTCTCGCAATGTACCATCAACAAACTAACCACTAAATTAATATATGTACATACATAGTTTGCTATGAAAACACAATTATACAAGCATGGAATTGCAGATGAGCTTCACAATTTGTTAGCATTGCGTTATAACGGCAGCTTAGGACTCATTTCAGGCGGAGTGACTGTTCGCGGAGAACTGCGTCGAGGTGGTGCTGTAAACAAAGCAAACATATTTTAAATGCATTGTACATTATTGCGGAAACCCCAACAAACAAGCTTAAATCAAACATGATTAATCAACCGCAAGCAATATTTCATAATAAAAATGGTCAAAATATAATTTGCCACTGCTCTCACCGTGTAATAGGGCAAGAAACCGTGACCACATAAGAAAAAAAATTAAAAAAACATTAAGTATCACGAAAACATGGGAGTTAAAGGATTACTTGCGAAAAGCGCTCCAAAACCAGCCGACGAAGTAGGTGGAAGGGGAGAACTTCGTGGAGATGATGAAAGACTACTAGTACTCAGCGTATTGCCCACTAAGGGGCCTAATCTGTGATTTTGACTTTTGGAAGCCTGTTTAAAAAATAATTGCTCCTGAACTATGCGCCTGGCATTATTTTCGCGTCTGAAATCGATTTCCAGCAACAGATTCCGCCGCTCTAATTCTCCAAGCTGCTCTCGTAAGGAAGTAATTATGATGTTGAAATGATCATCGGTGGCAATTGGAGTGGCTAATAGTTGCTGATGTTGTTGTAACTGCTGCTGGAAATGACAA
Source organism: Disparrhopalites patrizii (assembly GCA_034698585.1). NCBI lineage: Eukaryota > Metazoa > Arthropoda > Collembola > Symphypleona > Sminthuridae > Disparrhopalites > Disparrhopalites patrizii. The sequence goes on along the minus strand of JAQGBT010000977.1, from coordinate 16,805 downwards.
CTGGAGGCCAATTGGTATTCCAAGGCTGCTTTCTCCTCTTGAAGCTGAATAAATTCAAAAGTCGCCATTGTTCCAGTTTATACTTTTGAACGGTATAGAGACAAAATAGTTCTAGTCCTTTTCGAAAATAAGATTTTCTAACAAAATATGTCAGTATACTGGTGAAGGAACTTCAATACTGGTTGCTTCGGCATCGTTTTAGAGGTCACAAGCTGAAGAATGTTTTTTAAATTCTGAAACATTTTGTCCTTTACAATACATGTTTAACGAGACAAAAATAAGTCTCCTGGAAACTTTTCCAAATGGACTTGAACCACATTGTTGCTATACCCTTCATATGTTGTCAACTTTAAATAATGTTTACAGCTAAATGTACTCAACCATGAGTCAACGCTTTTACCTTGATAATTTCCGAGGTTATTTGCTCACATTTGGAATTATCCTTCTCATCCAAAATTAAAATGAGCCTGTTGACTTCCTCCTGTAAGATCTTTGTCTTTAAATTATCCTTTTCTGTCGAGTTCAATCGTCTGTTTAAATCCGAGATGATCTCTTGATTCATCAAATTTTCCATATCCAGCATTTGAGCATGAGCTTTAGTCTTCTGCAAATCGTCATAATAACGAGTCTCGTTGATCTCCAATTCTGAAATCTTATTTTGTAGTAACTCGATTTTACGCTCCAGGATAGCTCGCTCCAAAATCTCCTCGTTGGTAAGTTGCTGATTTGACATAGCTTGCTGAATTTCAGCGGGTGTAGACGTCTGCAGTTGTTGCAGACCTTGACCCTGAGCCGACTGTTGTAACGGAGGTGCAGCTGCCTGCAACGATAATTGTTCTAGCTGAAGTTGCAGATGAGCAACCACAGCTCGTTGATTATTCACTTCCTGCTGAAGAGTCTCAATTTCTTGGACAAGTGCGGTGTTTTGAATACGGAGGGACGAATTTTCAAGGGCAAAGTCGGAGGTTCCTTCAATTGGGGGAGCACATGACAGTTCCGCACGGAAAGGAGCATTCTCCATAGCTTCCACTTCTTCTAGTTTCCATTTCAGCCCTTGAATCTCCTGTTCCAAGGACTTCTTCTGCAAGACCAAACTTTCCAAGGCACGATCTTGAAGCTCTTTACCTTCTGTTAGTTTCTCATTCGCTCGTTCGAATACATCGATCTGATTTTGGAGCCTCATGCGTTCCGTCTGGATTTCCTGAATTAGCTTGGTTTTTTCTGCAATCACGTCATCCTTCTTTTTCAGCTGTTCTGAAATCTCCCCTTCCAATGCGGATTCTAGACTGAACTCAGACTTATCCTTGAGAACTGCATATGCTTTGTGAAGCTCTTCGTAATTTTTAGTGGTTTGGCGAAGTTTTTGGAGAAGTTTGCCAGACTTCACCTTCAACTCTCGTAATTCGGTGCTCAAAGAATTTATTTGAGCGTCCTTTTCTTGAACCAAAGGATTCGTTGAGTCCGGTTGCCCTTCTGTTGTTGTGTATGCGGTTGCACGCACAAGAGTCTCTTCGACCACAGGCGTGGGTGTACTCTTCGTACCGGAAGTCTCCTGGTCTACGAACTGCTCCATTTTTCGTATTCGCTCATTTTGCATCGACTCTAATTGATTTTGAAGCGACCGAACCTGATTTTGCAGGGAATGAATTTCTGTTTTCAGTTCGTTTTTCTGGTGTTCACTCATATCCAACTGCATTTTCAGTTCCGTTAATTCCATGAGCTGGGAACGAAGGTCTTCTAGAGAAATTTCCAATTCAGTGATTTGAACTGATTGCTCATATATTTGTCGTTCCTTATCTGCTATTTCAGCATCATGTTGCTGCTGGGTAATGGTATCCCCAGTTGGGACTGTGGCTGGAGCAACGGGCGTTTCTTCGGCCAAGCTAACTGGCGTAAAACTGTCAAAGAAGTCACCTCCGCTGTGGTGCTGAGACTGACCAAATGGACTGGAACGTGCCAGCTCATGTGTTGCAGGCGAAGCAAATGCAGTCATGTGCTTGTCACTAGAATGAATCATGGGTTCTTCCACGGGCATTGTCAAACTGCCCATTCCACTTTCAAGTCGAGAAATGGTTATCTTCAATCCATCGTTCTCCTGACTGAGTGATGAAATTCGGGCAAAAAGAGTTTCTTCCTCGTCGTTGTGCTTCTCAATCGCTTCGAAAATCTCTGCTTGATGACGCTCCTTTAATTCTTTTACAGTTTCTTCCAATTTAGCTAGCACCTCGTGTTTCTCAAACAGTGTTTGCTCCAACGACTCCAAAGACTTTGTTTTCGCGTCCAGCTCAAAACGTGCTTGATTGTAATACTCATCGTAATCCGACATGATCTTCTTGATCTCTTGGTCCTTGTCACTAACCAGGGTTGTCAACTCTAGCACCTGGACTTTCATTGACTCCTCCTTGTCCTGCACCTCTTTTAGAACAACCTTTTCAACATGGTTTAGGGCTTCGGTAAGCTTAGACATTTCCTCTTTGGTAAAATCTATTTCAACTTGCTTATTTTTTAGTTCAGCATTGGCACTCTCCAAAATTTGTTCCAGATCTTCTAATTGCGTTCGTAGTCTGTTCATTTCCCTATCTTTTTCTTCTACAACGTGAGCAGCAATTTGTGACTGACTCTCCTGTTCCAGTTGCGAGACCCGAGATAATAAAGCTTCATTTTGCTGTGTTAAGTTCAAAATGAATGTCTCTTTGGTGGAATTCTCTTCCAGCAAAGCATTCTTCCGCAGTAATACCTCCTGATGAAGATTTTGTTGCTCTTGCAAAGATTGTTCACTTTGCTGTAAATCCGATTTTATGTGCTCCAAAGTACTAGTCAGATCCAGAACTCGAGATTGAAGCTCTAGCGAAACATCTTGATGCTTTTGAACTTCTACTTGCGAAGCTAGAGCCACTCGCTGGATTTCTTTGTGTAAGTCATCACCTGCGATTTGAATATTTTTTAATTCGTTCCTTAATGCTTGCACTTCTTTCTTCAGTATGTCGTTCGTTTCCTGTAACTGGGACTTTTCTCCCTCGACTGTCCCAATTTGCCCCTGAGCCTGCATTAAAGAATTTTCAAGCTGTTGGATTCTCAGCGTAAAGTCTTCGATATTTGACTCTTTCTCCTGGGAAAATTGATTTAGAAGCGTCAGCTCTGCACTTATGGCCTGAATTTCCTTGTCCTTCCTTGCAATTGTTTCTAAGGATTCGGTTAAAGCCTTTTCTAGTTTGTCAACTTGAGCCATTTTTCCAGAGAGGGTCATAATTTGGTCGTTCGTGAATTCCAATTCCTCATCTTTGTCCAATATTGTGGTCTTGAGCTGCGAAATTTCGAGCTGTAACGGTTCCAGTGCAGAGCGTTCACTCTCCATTTCCCTCTCCAAGGCTTCTACTTTCGTCCTCAATTGTTCCAACTCTGTCCCTGCTGTCTCAAATTCTTCATCTTTTTCAAGCAGTTGTTCTTTAAGAGTCTGTACCTCTGTTTTTAACGTGTCTTCTCGAGTTTTAAAATGAGTAATTTCTTCATGTAAAGATTCCACCTGCTCTTGAAAATTTGATAGTTTGGACTGTTCATTGTTGGACATATCTTGAAGTTTTTGAAATGTGACTTTGGACTCATCTAATGCTTGGGATAACTCCAACAATTTTTCATCAAGTTCAGCATTCAAATCCTGCAGTCGCTGAATTTCTATATTGGACAATTCTAGTGCCTGTTCTAGTTTTTGCTTTGTTTCCATAACTTCTGTCAAACTTTCGGGATTCTCTTCTGCAACGTTGGTATGATTATCCTCAGACAAGGATTCGACGCGACTTTGTAACGTATTAATTTCTTTCTCTTTTTCCTTTAAGTCATTGTTAACCTCTTCCAGCTGACGATAGAGGTCTGCATTTTCACCAGTAAGACGGAATATTTCAATTTCTCTTTCTCGTTGGAGTTCTGCTTCTGTCATACAAGGTTGCTGGGCTTCCAAACACGTGACTTGACCCTCAAGCGTGTGTCGCTGATCCTGAAGATCAGCAACTTGCTCTCCTTGGAAAGTGAAGTTGCATTGAAGTTGCTTCAGTTCATTTACTTTCTCTTGCAATTGACTTTCTTTCCATTGGAGGTTGGTTTCTTTCTCTTGCAGTTGGGTCTCTTTCGCTTGTAGTTTCATTTCATAAGATTCTTGTTGCTGCTTGTACTCTTCATTCTTTTTACTAATGGCACGATCAAAATCGGCAACCGCGCTGGTAAAATCTTCTCGATTAAACTCAATTTGTTCTTGCAATGAAATGATTTCACTCTCCAAGGTTTGAATTTTGCTAGCCTTTTGTTGAAGGGATTGCTCGAGAATTTCTACCTGTTGAGTTAAACAGCGTACCTGATTCTGAAGACTGGAAGAATCTGCCTCTACTAGTGATTGTGGTTCAGAAGAGAAAAGGGGAACTTCAGAAAGAGTTTCTACCTTCTGTAACTTTAAAGTTGAAATAATTTCTTCGTTAACTTGACTTCGCGATTCTAATGCCCGAATTTGGTCTAACATAGATTCGCGAGTGGCTTGAAGTTCCTCGAAATCTACCAGCCTGAGTAAAAGTTGGCCCTTTTCTTCTTCAAGCTCGGCAACTTTATTTTGCAACTCTTGTAATTTGTCCGAATCCGGACTGGCTCTGGCATCCGCAGTTGCAGACTTCTCTTTAATCATCTTCAACTTGGCTTGATATTGCAATTTCAGCTTCTTGACATTGTTCCGCGAAGTCTCCACTAGCTCTGTCAGCTCCTTCACCTTCAGATTCAAAGCTGTAATTTCCGCAGTTAATTCTAATTCTCTAGCGGAACTTACAGGTTCACCTTCAGCCAGGGTTGAAGCAACAATTGATAACTGTAGCTCCTGCGCTTCCTGCTCGGACTGCCAGGTCTCACGCTCCATTGCAAGACCTTGTTTATCAGTTCTGAGTGTTTCCTTTTCACTAGTGAGTGCTTCTTGGTCCCGATGTAACTCCTCTTGCTGCTTTCTGAATGCTTCTTGGTCACCTTCCAAAGCTTCACGCTGTGAACGAAGCGCCTCACGTTCAAAATTCAATGCAACATTCTCGTTATCTCTTTCGTTGAAAAAAGCAAATCTTTCTATCGCAAGAGATTCTCGCTCTTGAGCAACAGCAGTCTTATTCTTCTCCAATTGTTCTTGTTCATCCCACAAAGCAGACCGCTCTTGGCTTAGAACATCCTGGTCTTTGAAAAGTGTTTCCTGGTCCAGTCGAAGCACTTCCTGTGCTTTGCATAAACTCTCCTGTTCGTGAGATAGTTTTTCTTTAAGAGTTTCGAAATCAGTTCGTTCTTGGCACAAGGTATTTTTCCCTTCTTCGAGAATTTGACGATCTGTAAGCACCGTTGCCCTGTCCACTTCCAACTGTTCTTGAGCAGCATGAAGTAATTCCTGAATTTGGACAATCTCAGATTCTTTAGCGGTCAAGGCATCCTTCCATTGCTTTAAATCTGAAAAAAAAAATGATCAGTGCATGAGTTATTTCGCATAATACCATCCGTTGACCCTGTAGGACAGAAATTTAATGTGTATGTGCATAACAAATTGCTCATCGTTGACAAAGGTACTGCTTAAGGATAGTTTAAATGGCTTAGTCACTCAGAATGGATTTAAAAAAAAACTTAGAATAAGAAACAACAGACAACGAAAAACTCAAAGATAAATGAAAGTAAACCTTGGTGTTCGTCAAAGTCGACAAGGCGAAGTAAAAAGTTACCCTTTTCCTCCTCTAGTTCTGTAATCTTATTTTGGTATTCGTTCAGTTTGCACTCCATTTCTGCCACTTTTTCTTCTAGTTCCTGGGTACGACTATCAGGGGTCACCTAAAAACCATAAAAATTGTTGCGTTTACATAACTGTTGTTCGCCGCTGGCTACATGATAAACTGATTTACTAGACATTTTCAAAATACCTCCATCTTTTCTTTCTGTTCTTCTTTTAAAGCTTTGAGTTTTGCTTGGAACTGTGCTTTAAGTTTCTTAATGTTGGTTTGATACTTTTCCAAAGTGGAAGATAGTTCTTGAATCTTCGAATTCTTTTCTTCCAGCTCTTGTTTCGACGAAAGAATCAAAGAATCCTTTTCTAAATCAAAAGCTTGTTTTTCAGAATAAAATGCTTCTTTTTCAGCATCAATCGCTTCCCGTTCCCGACTGACAGCAATTTTCTCTTCGGCCAAGGCTTGACTTTCTTCATGAAAAATAGACTTTTGATTTTGAAATTCTTCAACCTCTGAAGCAAACGCTGTTTTACTTGCTTCAAAATCGTGCAAACCTTGTGATAACATCTCTCTTTCTCTTTCCACGAGGTCATGATTAATCTGATGCTGCTCTTTCAGTTTTTCAAATTCTTCTACATCATTAGTAAATTTTTCAAGTTGTTCGCAGCTGGTCACTTGTAAGGCAGACTTCTCCTTAACAACGGCATCTCGCTCTGTCTGAAGAAGAACGAGTTGCTCTTGCAGCTCCGCGACTTGAGTTGTCAGCTGAAACCTCGTAGATTCTAACGACTTACTGGATTCCTCAAGTTTATGATATTTTTCTTCTTGTTTTTGAAGGGCTGTGTTAAATCTATCCTTATCTTCCTTCCATTGATCCTGAATTTTCCCCAAATTCTTTTCCATGTCAAACAGAAGACGCTGTGATTTTTCTAATTCCTCTTTTTTGAGGCGCAGTTCACCCTCATATTTCTGGTGCACTACGGAGACGGCTTCATTTTTGGAGGTCACAAGTTTCTCCTTTTCACTCAAGGTGTCCTTAGAATTTATACTAGTTTTAGAATTTTCAGTAAACATTTGACACTACAAGTGTGACAAATAATTATACGAAGAATGGACAAACTGAAAGCAACATGTGTGTATATTTACCTCTAAATCCACTAAACGGCGATTCTGTTCCATTAATTTCGTTTCTAAATCTATAATACGATGGTCCCGGTCTTTCACTTGCTGATATAATTCCAAAAATTTTGGGTTCGCTTCCTAAAAGCAAATTCGTTATTTTATGTTGAGAACTCACGAAAATAAACACATTCACTATTTGACTATAAACTATAATACATACTTTTAAAAAACAAGTGAAAAGTACGTTAAGATATGATTGTGACATTAAATTACAATTTTGGATGTTGAGCTCCGGCTCTGATCTCTCTCCGAGCGGAATGTTTCCAGAAGTGTCTCAACATCTGTTACTTGAATTGGTTGGATGGATTCATACGTTCTACACCAAATCAAAAAGCCATTAGTGTCACGAATTGAAGAAATTCAGCATTAAATATTCACTGTACACACCTACATATTTTAACATATTAAATAATGAATTAAGGTTGCTGAAATGTCAGTAGTCAGTACATAATGCATCAATCACTAACTTTGCTTGATCTTCTTCCAGTTTTTTTCTAAGTTGTAAAAATTTATCCCGTCCTCCAAGTGCTGAAATCTCAGCCGGAGGACTTCCAATTGGAGAGGTAATATCATCCACTTCATCGTCCGAGTAAATGTCATGTAAGTGGGATATTTCTTCGTGCACCTGCAATAAAAATGCAAGCCTTTGTTACAAAACGCAGCAGGTTTGTATCATGAAGGTCAACTATGTACGCGTAATTTGTTAAGTACAAGATCAAGGACGACAAACGACAATAAATTATGTAGAAGTTATGCACAACTTCAATTCCTTTGTTCTTGCCAAAAACACTTGAATACGTTGTTCTTGTTATAATTAACCCAAATTACAACCAATCTGCATCTGCTACGCACGTTCTGTAGGCTCCATGCGACACCAGAACTCCTCAGTTCGACAAAAATATGACAAAAAGGAAAATGGATCTTAATTAAAATTACCAACTCTCGCAGCTCCTGAGCCTTGGATCTGGAAGCAGCTTCTTCATCCGAATCCGAAGACTGGATTTCCTGCAAGACATCTTCATCCGGATTGAACATAGTTACTTTTGTATTCTCAAGTTTATCCGGGCCACAAACATGCAGAATTTAATGGCAAACTGGAAAACTTTATGAAACGTAAATTTTTTAGGAATTAAGCAGCACTCGACACTTTGAGAAGACAGAATACATCCTTTCACCAGACAGGCCACAGAATAAGTAAAAAATAATGGTCTATAAAAAAATATAAAAACCCCCAAGTACCACTAGTGTCGTTGCTTTTAAATGACAATTACAATTTCATCATTTAATGGCGATAGAATTAGAAAGTAACTAATTTTCTTCCGTTCTCCACCCTTTCCTATTCGTCCCTTTTGACAAAAAACGGGGGGAAAGCCGAAAAACTCTGTAAATACGGGTAAGAAATTTTTTGAAGCCCGGGTTTACAAATAAAATGACAAAATTATAGTGATATATAAATTCGGGAGGAAGAGAGGGGGAAAAGAGGATGAATTGAGGAGGATGACGTGCGGGGCGAGAGGTGCTGAAGCTGAGAAGGAGGATGAGGAGCAAATCAACTTTTGAATAGAAATATGAAATAACAAATAACAGAAAATTAACAGATTGCAACTTTCCAGAATTTGAAATTACCGCCCAACTTGGCCACGTCTGCACCACTTCACCCTTTTCACCTTTATTATAGGTACATTTTTATTTCCCTTTCACTCGTCCTCTCGTGCTTTTAATCCTTTAATTAAACGTTTTTCTATCGGCAATACTCCACGATGAATGACCTATGACCTCACTTTTCCCGGTACCTTGATGACCTGCTTTTCCTGACTTGTCAGTTCTCCCTCACATGTATACAGGAGTGAAGAGATACCAATGTATGTATTCAACCGGGTCAATGACTTACGACCTCTTATCTGCATTGGTGACAGGTCGGGTGACCTGTGACCTCTCATGAACAAGAAGAAATAGATGGTCCGCCTTTTTGTACAAGTGGTGTATAATGATGAAGCATTTGAGATTTGACATTCCGAGCAATTAAATTCGCGCAAACACCCGGGTCGTTTTCGGAATCATTGATTTACACACAGCGTGACCTCACATAGTCCTTGGGTTGCCAAATGGGGGGGGGAAGACATTATTTTAAGGATGAGAGCGAAAATGAGATTTCTTCTTGTTTGTTTTTCCCCCAGCATTTTGAACACCCACTTTTCAGACCCGAAAGTGTCCCGAAAAGCGGTCAAAGTCCAAATCTACATACTCAACATAGTAAAAATTTGCTTAGACCAAACCAGCTGACTGGTTGACCGTACCTTCTGCAAATAAACGCTCAATTCCCGGTCAAAGATCAAGAAGGCTAGGCAAAATCCCACGCGCACCTTCGGCAGCCTTTTCGCAGCGTTCCGGCTGTTGACTCCTGGGAAAATGCAGAGGATTTTTAATGTTAATTTAATTTCATTAATTACGAATTTCCCTTGCATTACAAAACTTGTGTCATGGTGTCCACTGATCACCATCCACGACTCAATACAAGAGCGCTGGAGACTTACCAAGCCAAACTCTTCCTTTGAGGTCCCAGTTGGCGTTTTTCCACCTGTTGCCCGGAAGTTTTCCGATTTGTCCCCGACGATCTTGAGTCCTTTTAACATGGGCGACACCAGCAGGACTTTGGAGGCTCACCCGAACAAGTATGTATCGTATTATGTATACTCTCATCCTTCAGGGCGCGGATGAAGGACGTGTGATTCTTTGAAACTTCCTGTTGACACTTGCCTCCCACTCGAAAAAAATTCGAAATGGTAATATTTCATCGGTGTCATTAACATTTACGCTAGTGCTGCATTTGTCATTCTTGCATATACGCATATACTCAACTTTTACTCAAATATACATACAGTACAAATAAAATAGGTAGGCTAATTGACCGTGGAACAAATTTTGAACAATGGAAATGTCACAAGATTTCCCTTGCACACAAATCGAAATTCGGAACCAGTTTTGCAGTCACAGTCTTCTTTATTATTTGATTTGTACGTCATGCGTACATCTCCTGATAACAAATGTTCTTTTTACACAACTAAGTAGGTAAGTACATACAAGAATAAAAACAAAAGTAGATACTTAAGAAGTAATAACTTAGTATACAAAAGGAAAATAAATAATCATTATTTTATTACAACATTATACACAGTGCACTAGTAAAAACAAAAACTAATTCCCTAAGACTGTAGTTATGCACACATCAAAGAAGATCCCTGACTACGAGACTATATAATAGTTATGACGTTTATTAGTTACTACCTTATTTGTTACTATCCTGTTCTACTGTTAAAATTTACAAACAAGAGTGATTTACCTGAAATTTAACTAAGTCTGAAAACTCAGCAATATCAATTTGCCACTGATAAAGTTATAGTTCAACCTAATTATAACAAAATTATAATAACCACCACTTGTGGTTCAACTTTAAACGTAAACAACAAAGCAGTCAAAATACAATCTTCATGTAGTTTCGAGTTAACCAAACAACTTTAATATACATGCTAAAAAATAACCGACTATCGCTTATGTCTGCACCTCTGCACTGTAAATGTACACATTGTTTAAATATATGTAAGTATATTCTTACATACAGTCAGCTTTTAAAAAAACTAAATACAAATTCTTTGCGTAACCACAAGACAAGGAAAGCACGACATGTCAATGGGGTGAAGTTTATAATACAGTTTCATTATTTCGGTTTAGCATTATTATTAACTCACAGATATTGAAGCGAGATAAAATATAGGGTCGTCTTTCATGAGACCAGATATTAAATAAGGAAGGAACTGGATCCTACGTGTTCGTGGCATAATTTGTATTAAATTCTTGCAAATTTATCACATTTTCATTGCTTCAGTTGCACAAGGTTGTATATGTACTAATTCTGTTACTGCCAAAGCGACCATTTATGTGAGGCAGATTTTGACAGACACGACGTTATCGGAAGAGTCGCTGAAATTCTTTTAGAGCTTTACTTACTTCCTTTGAACTCCTTGCACTGCAAAAATGATAGTGAAACTTTAATCATTAAGCTTTAATAATTACAACATCAACACATATGGACTGCGACATTACAAGCCCGTTTAGATAGAATGGCCCTTAATCTAAACTAAATCAGACAAATAAAGTCTAATTTAAATATAGGTACTAGTAATAGATATTCACTGACAGCACTGACAATACTTACTTTGTTGCTTTCTTATGAAAATCGTGCAGCTGATCAACAGTAGTAGCTTGATTTCCTGTTGCAGTTTTATCTGGTAGCTTTTTCAAAGCTGATTCGAGCCACTGGGCGAAATCCTACGTTATAATAATATTTAATTCATTATAACAATTTATTAAATTGCATCGAATTCATGCTTCGAGTTCGAGCTTCAAAGTTCAGGATTCATTTAAAAGAAGTAACATCTCCACTTACATTCGGCATGAATTCCTTTACTTCATAAAAGAACTCCGAGATTTCAGGATACGTATACGAGGGCAAGTCAAACAGTGACGCCCGCAAAATGGTAGCTATGAGATTGGGAGCATGAGTGAAAAGAATACTTTTAACCACTCCAGACGCTTCTGATGCATCCAGTCCATCCTAGAAATTAAACAAACCTTTTGTTATTTGATTTTGAAAGCACGGCAACTTTGTGTTTTGGCTTTTGCATCTTTACCTTAGGTCTTCTCCCAGCATAAACAATATCGATCAAAAACTTCATTACACCAATATTCGCTTCTCGATGGTCTAGTTGCGCGGCTTCCGTAGCAAGTTGTATTAGATGATTTACTAAAGTTGACTTCAGAAATTGTAAAGGACATCGCTGTACATATCTGCACAGTAAAAGTATGTAATTACAACAAAACCGTTCAACTATGCAGTAAATAAATTATCTACCTCCAATTACCTGGTGCAGAGCCTGAAGAAGTCGTCTACAGTATCAGGATGATTTCTCAAACCCTGAGGTTGTGTGAATAAGTTAAATGTTGGGGTTAAAAATGCTTGTAAAGTGTTTAAAAGTCCTTCAACACACTGAGGTTCTGATCCGAACTCGTCAACAACAATACTGGCCAAATAAAGAAAGCAACTGTGGTGATGCGTTGTGTACATATTTACCAACTGAAAATACAAAAGGTTCAATATATTGACGGAGCATAGGATACACAGGAAAATAATTGTACCCACTGAAATCACATTGACACCCAATCTTTGTAGACAATCATGAATTGTTTAAAATTGTAAAACAAAACCACAGTGGTTCGGTAGTTCTCTTACTTGGTAAACTAAAGGTTGAAGAAAATCGTGAGCATCTTTTCCGACACAACGCACAGCAAATCTAACGCTTCGGCAGCAACGTTCCATAAGTTTAACATCTGCCTGATACTTTTCGAAGCAGTTCGAAGCTACTGGCCAAAAATCTTCACAAATGGTAGCTTTGCAAGGATGATCGCCTTGATAGTTCTTTCTTGATAAATTGACACTTCGAAAAAGGGCTGACAATCGATCCAACCAGTATACAGGATCATCTCGAGACCCTTTAGCGTAAGACCTATCATTTGGTGCCTGAGTCTGCAAAGGAGTTAACAAAATTAGATCGAATACTTCAGTTCTTGACACAAAAGAAATGTCTTAATAATCAAAACAATGTCTTACTCTAATCAATTTATCCAAAGGAGTTAACTGGGCTCTACAGATTGACCTCACAACCGGGCCAAGCTTTTCTGCTGGTAAAACGCTTAAAACACTTCCAACACCTAAAACAGACATTCATATTTGCTGTATTGCATGAAAAATATAAAGAAATACATTCGCAGGCGGAATAATAAATTCACCTTTGTAAAGTCCTACAGCGGCTTCAGTATTTATATTGTATTGGTCGATCTGATTCACAACCCACAAAACGCTATCCAAATGTTTGGCCGCGATCTGCTCACAGCAGGATTCGCAAACAGCCTATAAAGTCATTTCATCGCAATAAATTAAACTTTTTCCGGTTTAAGAAAGCAAGTGTACTTAAAATGCATAGTACCAACACATAGGTAATACTGAGGGTTAACTAACTTGAAGAGACGCAGCCGCATTATTATTTGTGTGTGGATCGGGCAGTTCCCGTACTAAGAATTCCATACTTCGTTGTAAAGCTAAGTTAGAGTTTTCTGCAAGCCAGGAGGACAATCCACCGATGAAACGAATAGCTGATATCTTTAAGCATACATGTGGCCATTCTGCCGACGATAAAAATTTTTCCAGTACTGGCCAAACGACAGGAGCGTTTTTGCTACAGACAAAATAATGCCATTATTCTTATGCTCACAATGAGTATGAAGTTGCAGTAGTATAGTAGTACTAATTCTAGGAATTGAAACTTACGAATCAAGGCCTTTAGTTGTGTAGTGCAACAGAAAAAGTGCAGCTTCTTGGTCTTCCCAACTTTGAGCTACACTCAAATACTGAACTAAATCATTAAAAGCAGGCAAGCTTCCAACGACAAAAATTATGTCTTGAAAAAGTTCAGCACTCTTCTTGCGGAAGTCGTAGAATTCGTGGGACGATGTTAACGGTCCTTCCTAGAGAACATGTTTCAAATTTTTGCTTGATTTTCAAGGACCAAGAGCTAGTGATAGATTAACAGGTCTCGTCACTTACATGATCAGGTTCTATCTTGCAGTGCTTATACAAACAATGTATCAATCTACTGATGTAAGGTCGAAAAACATTATTTAAATTGTCGTCGTGCGTGTGGTACAGATCTTCTGACAATTGATACCAAAATCCATACGTCACTTCCGCCACCTATTGAAATTAATAAAGTAATTAATATTCAAAATATTATAAATATTCAATATATGAAATAATTGCCAGAGCATCACATTTCTTTCGTGGTTCTAGCATGTTACAAAATTATTTTACCTCATAGTCATGATGACCGGCACAAATCAGCACAAGGTCCATGACTCTGATGGAGTAATGGGGATCTCTCCAGCTTCGTAACATGTAGGAAACCATACTTTCTGCATACTCGGTGAAAATACGGCAGTAATTCATCGTCCTATGACACAGAAGCAATAATATAAGGAAAATCCATCCTTTTCAAGGTAACCGTGAAGAATCATCAAAAACTGAATTCACATTGCACCACATACTTTTCTAAATCTTCTTCCATAACAGAGTAGTGGTAGGGTTCCTCCAAAGTGTTAATAGATGTGTACAAATTCACTTGGAAATTCTGTAACTCAATGGCATTATTATTGCTTGAAGATTCCAGATTCGGGAGTACTTCAATGACGGCACATAAACTATCCGTTGCAGCTGTATGCATTTTCCAACCGCACTGAAAGTTGCAACATACATTCATATTACATACATTCAAAAACACTCAAGCATCCTTAAAACATAACATTTTATGGTTAATTATGGTCAATTATTCCATGTACTCTGTTACTGTTTAATATAAAATTAATATTACTATACATATAGTACATATATGTATAAACTCCAACTGGATTACCTTTCCATCACGCAACTGAAGCATTGCGAAATTCAGTATATCATTACTTCCAGTAAAACAGAAGCACTCGGGATTTATCAAAACCCATGAACCAAAGCATTTCACTAGTTCTATTCCACAAAGTTCCACAGATAAAACGTTATTATCAATAGGTCCGTTAACGCAAGCAGAAAGACACTGAAATAATTGAGATTATAGTAATACATACAAGTTCGTACAAAAATGTCAACAGCACTTCGAATCGGAAATACAAGCTAATGTGTCTAGTTTACCTGATTTAAAAATGTTAAAATTAGAGGTGATGCGGATTCTAATGAATTTATCAATTGATTTCTTCTATTGTCGCCAAGTCTTAATTTTCTTGAATGTACCTCCTCAGGAAGCAACTTCAAAATTTCTAAAAGTGGCCACCAATGTTTCGCATCAGTACCAAATACACTTAAAAGCTGTGCTATTGGATCTGCCCACGAATTCATTTGCAACACTAAGTCAGCCACTGCAATGCATAACTGAAACACAAACCAATCCAACATCACAATTTTAATGGTAAAATCAAAAACATTTTACAACCTGATTGTAAATGTATTGTGCTCAGTGGTAGAAAATTCAAAACGCTGTGACGCTGTCACTGTATGAAATGTATGTGTAATCATATTTTTTCCTCGCAGTACTTGGACATACCTGAGTAACAATAATTGAGTCTGTGGCACTTGTGATCGCGGATATATGAGTAAGAAGAGAATCCCTCAAAGAACAATGGGCATCTATTGGCAATTCTTGGAATGAAATCTGTAATTCAGTCAAGTTTATTTTCTTAGTTTAATACCAATTGCGCTTAAATTCGTGCACAGACTGCTATGCAGTTTATACTATACCTGAATTTTGGTCCTCAAAGTGTGAGCAGCAAAGTAGCACGTATGTAAGTCAACTTTTTGGTGTAAAAGTTGATCAGCAACTTTCCATGCATGAACCTGCGTAATCAAATTGTGTTGCTTTAAGTTGGAAGCCATATGAATATCATACAATAATAAATAATATAATCCATAATAATTTATTACCGACTGTTGTAATTCTCCCAGCCATGCGGAAGCCCTCTGTTTATCTTCAGGCGGCACAGTTTCATTTTGACTATACAAAGTTTGAACGGCCACGCATACATTACTGAGGAGATTTTGTTCATTAAACTGATCTCCGCCTGACATTTTCAATTTTCACAAATTAGCAAAAATATGATTCGGTATAGCTGGTCCTGTAGTCAAATAATGGAATTCTGAAAATCAACAAATAGACGCAAGTTAAAGAAACGTACAAATAACAAATAGCAAGCGCAAAATATCATTTGTTATTCTAAAAATACCAGGATTTAGTAATAGCACCATCAAGGCATCAAACTAATTCAAATTTTAATTAATTCATTAAATCAATCAAATTACTAGTAATTAATAATTCCACACAACTCACAATAATACATGAATCGTCCGCTCCCAAAAATTTAACACTGCATCTTGCCTTCGGGCAATGTCAAACAAAATATATTTAAAAAACATAATTTTAACCCCAAATCGTGCAAAACTTCGGCTTCTTTCAAAACAATCATCAACCAACTTTTAAAATCAGCAAATTCAACACATATTCTAATTAATTATTATGCACATGTCAAGCAAACATTAATTAAAAATTAACTCTGCACACCATTCACGATTCACGATCATAATTTAGCTTAGATCCGTGAATCACACTACAAAAAAAAATTTGGAAAAATTAATTAAATCAATTACCTTTTCGTTTTGGGGCTTTATCCGTCATTCGGTTAACAAATAGTGATTCCGTCTAGCTTATTTTATGTTTCGTTATTGCTGAACTTAAAATTTAATATTTTTTGTCCGGATCGTGTTTGCATTTCCTTTTCAAGGCGGAGAGGCGACTGGAGGGGAAGAGAAAATAAGAAATGAGAGGACGAAAGAGAAAGAGGCGACGAAAATGAAGGACCACAAAATCCCAAAGAAACAGTGTAAAAAAAATGTGGATTTGGATATTATTGAAAATTGAAAATGCCCGCCTTCAAAATGACGCTGGCAGCATATAGTCGAGCTTATTAATTTTATTGTCCCCCGTTGCCCTTTTATTATGCTCACATTAATCATATGCGATTATACGCTTACATTAACAGCATCCCCATGACCTCGGTCACAGGGTCACACCAACATTTTCTGATACACGCTTGACCAATGCATATTAGTAAAAATAAGGCTGACATACGAATGCAAATGATGGCGAGTCATTTGTTTTTAATTACAATTCTCCAGCTGGCAACAAATAAGAAATAAAGTGACCAGAAAAATGTCTCCGGCAGCTGAACTTTCGCTAAAAACGTTGAATG